>JAJGRW010002613.1:0-24433 GCA_025461045.1 Carex parvula | reverse complement strand
CGCTTTAGAACTCCCACACGGTTCATAAATACCGAGAGTAGGCAAGACCAACGAAAGAAATAAGGGAAAGGTACAGTAACCGGCTCAAAGAGACCGACAAGTGGGTCCCCTTTGCCAGGTCTCTCTTCCTCTCCTTCTCCTCTACCTGAGCTGCAATTTGAGCTTAAAATTCGCTAAAATTAGAAGAGGGAAGGATGAAGCCTCACCGAAACTATGAACAATAGCCTATTTCTTGCTCCTCTCTGCCTTCTCTCAAACGCAACAAATGCTCAACTTCATTATTTGGACCCGAGAAGAAAAGAGCACGGCTGATTTAGACAAGTCGATTTAGGTGGAATTAATGGCTCAGAGCCTAAGGGTAGCTTCAACAGCATACATGGGTGCTGTAGGGTATGCCAATTTGGGCAAGAAGTGCATCAATGCGGGTCTGCACCCGAAAGGCAATACAGTACAGTGCAGATGCGGCCGAAGTATGCTAATGAGCATACTGCGTGTTATGATATGCCCTGGAACACCATAAGCAAGGTATTGCGATGCCATATGTTCTTTTCTGAATAGCCAAGGTGCTGTCACCAGTATGGGGGCATTGTTAAGCCCGTATACCGCCGATACAACCTACCCCGCATACTACAGCTGTTTAATTGATGACTGGTCCCCAAGACACGCGTCCAATGATCACAGGGTGCTGCCAAAATAGGAGAATCTTCTCCAGAAGGTTTGGAGCACGCAATACAACCTTCCATTCCTTGGCGGCAGTAAATCAAAGGGCTAAGATGCAATGCTTTGCTCTCGAGATAATCCAAGGGCTGAGGAGGGCTCAATCAAAGATTAGTGATATATTCAAATGCTATTGGATACTCCTTGGCCAGCTGGGCATTTATATGATGATAAAATGATCCAGACCACACATCAAACAGCTGGTGTGCATAGCAGATGACACCTCAGCTGGACCCTAAACCCTAAACCCATGCTTGCCTTATATAAGGCACCTCAAATGAATGCTAGAGATATATCTTCTTCTCCAGAAAACCCTCTGTGCAAGAATCAAGAAAGAAACTTCCATTTTCAAAGAGAGTTTAAGTTAGAAGTTGCAAAGTTTCAAGCTTTTAAAGAAAGGTAATTAATACCTTGAAAAATGTAAGCTCAAAGCTGAGCAATGATCTGTATATATGCTATTTTAGTTGGAATAAAGAGTTTTCTTTTTAATGGCTTTCTTGTTTGTTCTTTGTTTGATCTTGTTCTCATCTTCTATTTCCTTTTACCCTCAAAACCATGGATGTGAGAGCTATATAATTTCTAGTTCATCTTAGGATGAGGAAAAACAAAAGAAATATATAGCTTGATGATCAATAAAAATGTTTCATTTCTTCTTTTGCATCTTCTTTCCTTTTAAAGAAATATATATATATAAATGTACATAACAAAAATGTGTTATTTGCATCTTTCTTATTGGTGATCTTTATAAGAAAAAATAAAATATAAAAAAAAAATGTCGAAATTTATCTCTTTACTTTTATTTTCTACCTCCTCTTTCCCTTTATTTCTTTTCTTTTTCTTTTTGTTTCCCTTTTCTTTATTTTATATTGCAAAGGAAAATAATAAAACACATAATCACATAAATATAAATAATAAAAGTGACATTTTCATATTTTAAGAAATATAAAAGGGAGAGATATCAAAGTTGATGTTTAGCTACATCCTTTGAATATTAATTTCTTATATAATTCTTTTAATATGAAAATTAAATTAAAAGTGCATAACAAAATGAAAAAGGGAATTTAAATTAATTGACATGATGGGGATTGATGTTTAACTACATCTCCCTAATTGTGACATTTTGAACTTTTTAAAGGACTTCAATGCATAAAAGAGGAATAAAAGGAGTAATATGTGAAGAATTGATGTTTTACTACATCTTTTTCCATGTTATGAATTTTATTACTTTTCAAAGGACCTAGATGCATGATTACTAGAAGGAGAGGGCAAATGAGAAGAGGGTAATTTCAACCCCCATGACATGATGCTCAAGGACCCTTTTACATGAATATGCAAATGACCAAGGACCTATATGCATAAATTTTATTGCTAGCAAATGACACATGTGAGGTTCTTCAATTGGTTTTGCACCTCCTGCAAGTATATCGTAGAGGATGAGAAACAAAAGAAGAAGGAAAAAGTCAAGCAAACTTCCAAGAGGAAAGGCGAAAATTCCAAGTCTCGCTCAAAACATGGATCATCAAAAAAGCCTAAAGATAACGATTCAAGCGACTCTAGCACAAATGCTGCATGTTATATGGTAGAAGTTGAATCCGAACAAGAAGAATTCGAGTTTGGATATATAACCCATTGCGGCATCTGTGACCAAAAAGGAAATTCATGGGACATGTTTGAATGTAAAGAGTGTGGCAGTAGTCACCACCCTTCATGCGCGAGCCTAAAGGCAGCCATCGCCAACCACAAGGATCCTCGATTCGATATCTACGAGTGTCCGAAGTGCATTTATCAACAAGTGCAAAAGGAGATAAGGGCGATAAAGGAATTCAAGGATCAAGCCATAAAACCCAATTGGGTTGCAAAGGATGTCGAAAGCGCTTCAAAACAGGAATGGGACGAAGTCCATATGCCACAAAAGGCGAGAACCAATGTCGAAGCAAGACAAGAAACGGTCCACATGCTCGGCCCATTTGATGAATATAAGAAAGGGCAGCTTGTGTGGGTTGCCAAAGAAACATCAAGGTCACAATCTATCAGATTCTGGGGCCCATATTTAGTGGATCAAGTCTTGGAAGGGTACCGATACAGGCTGATAGATAACGAAAACGGAGAGCTCGTTAAATCAATCAGCGGTCGTTATCTAAAGCTCCACCAGGAGGGTAATACACCAAGCGACTTCTGCCAAGAATACGAAAGTGACTCGTAAACCGTCACTTACAAAACCACTCCCACTACAGCCATGATGGAGGCAATAGTGCGCATGAAGGGGTGCGTCGGGTATCGATGCACCCGAAGGAGAGATGATATATATACCCCACCCTTGGAGGAAGTCGACGTCTCTAAGTCACAAACTTCCTCAACCTCAATCAGACCCTGCGCTAATGGCTGCTCAAAGGATAATTCCCCACAACTGGGAGACCATGGCACTCACGCCGACGGTAAGAATGGGATATGGCCGATATCCAGGCCCAGGATCTCTCGCCGTCGACTTCCCCAACAAAGACGCACTGCCGCAAGAGAGTCGATGGTTATGGCGATCCGTCTTTATCTATGTCACTGGAGGAAGGAAAACCGAGTACACCAAATACCGCCTCGGTCACTACTTCTCAAACCAACTCAACTGTGAGTTCTCGAGCCTGATCATTGAGGAAGTCGACGAAATCGAGGCCGACTACATACTCATATGTCCAAATGACAACATAAAAAGGGGCATCCTTTCGTTGGGTTCGCTCACTTTAGAGGCCGACGTACCCGGTGTCATTCCCACCGATGTCCGAATGATAGGATGGACTTCTAGCCAAGGAGGCTATGACAACCCCCTCAATTACCGTGCGCGCATAAGACTCCGCAAGGTACCTCTACACTTATGGAATTCTGCTGATATTCATACCTTGGTGGCAGGATTCGGGTATCCTCTTAAGATTGCCCCATACTTCTCCAACAACAACTATGATACGCTCAGGCTCTTGATCGCTTGCGGACCGCCAAACACCATCCCGCACCAGTTGTGGTTGACCGTTGACCCCATCCGCAAAATTGTGGATGTGGAAGTCGAAGGATGGGATGAAAATGATGGAGACATGCCTCCGCCTGATGATGCAGAAAGCTCCGTCAGCAAACCCCCTCCTCCACCACCAGCACCAGAGAATCCAAAATCCTCTGAGTCACCCAATCTGTCACTGCCCTCTGAACCAACCGCATCGGGCAAAGACAGGAGGCCCGCCAAACATGTGGGGCCCAAGGCCGCTCCTTACTAACCGGGGGCAACAAGCCGTTTATGTTAAATGTTTTTAGGAGTTGATTTCCCTTTCTCATGGACAATGTTTATGTTTGCTTGATGATGGTGCGTTTATGTCTAAAATGCTTGTGTGTACGTTTGCATAAAATAAGAATCCCACGAGATCTCCTCCTCAAACTCTACTCCACGATCTCCAAAATTTAAGATCAAAAACTCCACAAATATCTAAAGCTCCAATAAAACCCAAATTCTAATATCCACAAATAAAACATTCCAAATAGATTCCATAAAAAACCGAAAAGTCCAATAAAGCCTAAATTCCAATATCCATAAATAAAATATCCCAATAATTATGCATAAGAGAAAACCTCTACGAATAAAAGGACCAAATCGCAGCATGAGTGAAATTGTCTCGAGCGAAAAGCGAAGTCCCCCAACTATCCACAAAATCCATAAAGGCCTCTCGCCACAAAATGGGTTTTGTTAAGTTTGTACCCTTAAACAATTAACACTGGCAAAGTTTGTCCAGCCGGTTCTGAATATGGACAAACAAGTTTTATATTTTGTACTTTGAACAAAATATGGGCTTTGGTGTTGTGCCCATTTGAAACAACTATCACTGGTCTTGTCTTTCCTCCCAGTTTGAAAAAAGAAGAGACAAGGTTTCTTCATTGTCCTTTAAACAATGGAGTGCCTAATGATGATATCTCAAATAAAATCAAAAGATTAAAGAAAGTGGTCGTTTAGACTATTTAAATTCTGAAGGCACAAAATCCCTTTTAAAACAAAGTTTTCAAAATAATGGTATTCGCATTTCCTGTGATGCCCCTGCCTAAGGATTGATGCCATATAGGCTATTCAAGAAGGCACGAGAGGAGTGAGTAAGGTATCACCTCCAAACGAGTGCATATACACGCCCAAGTTCCACCATAATATAAAAAGAGTGGAGAGATGTAAGGCCCACAAAGAAAGCCTCACGCATAGAATGGGCTTTGTCAAGATTGTGCCCTTTAAAACAATTGTCACTGGTACGCTCGTCTAGCCAGTTATCTAAAATGACGAGCAGGCTTTATATATTTGTGCCGAACAAAATAAGGCTTTGATGTTGTGCCTAGGCCACGTGAGCACTAAAACAATTATTATGGCCCAAAATGAATGAAACCGAGAGCCCAAAGGCAATAACCCTAATCGGGTTCTCACCAAACCAATCCCCGCAGAAGCAAGCCTCAAGTCAAGTCAACACCCATGAATGATATACCTACAGGTCAACGCCTCACGGGTCATAACCCAAACTAGAGTTTAAGAATAAGAACCCTTGACTCCAAAGACTAAAGCCCATAGTTTGGCAAGTAAACACCCCAAAATCCCATGAATGACAAGCGAATACCCTAAAAACCAAGCATGATTTGGCATACCCTGTTGATATACGTCCCATGGGTGACAGCTGAACCCAAAACAAGAGAATACCTTTCAAGCACCAGAATGAAACCTATGACAAGCAAGCTAAGCTTCACTCGTAAGAGAAGCGTCGCTTCACTATATCGCATCGATCTCATGGAGATGCATGAACATCTAACCTTAACGGGTTCCGTATGACCAATGAAGCCTCAGAGCAGAATGGTTCTACAAAATCTCCATATCGCCGATAGTCTTTTTACGGGAGCGGCGCATGAGCATGAATGAAGAATTCGACCTTAACGGGTCTCCATATCGCCGGTAGCCCTTTTGTGGGAGCGGCGCATGAATCATGAATGAAAATTCGACCTTAACGGGTCTCCATATCGCCAGTAGCCCTTTTGTGGGAGCGGCACATGAACATGAATGAAAATTCGACCTTAACGGGTCTCCATATCGCCAGTAGCCTTTTTGTGGGAGCGGCACATGAACATGAATGAAGATTCGACCTTAACGGGTTCCGTATGACCAATGAAGCCTCTGAGCAGAACGGTTTTACATAGTCACACATGTTGGGGTAGCCTTTTTTTGTGGGGCTATTGTGTGTGAGAATCAGACCTTAACGGGTCCCGTATGACCGTTGTCACCCCTAAGTGGGACGGTTTTTACGTAGTCATACATGCTGGGGTCGCCTCTTTTGTGTGGGCAGCATGAGTGAATGTTCGACCTTAACGGGTCCCGTATGACCGTTGTCACCCCTAAGTGGGACGGTTTTTACGCAGTCATACATGCTGGGGTCGCCTCTTTTGTGTGGGCAGCATGAGTGAATGTTCGACCTTAACGGGTCCCGTATGACCGTTGTCACCCCTAAGTGGGACGGTTTTTACGCAGTCATACATGCTGGGGTCGCCTCTTTTGTGTGGGCAGCATGGATGAAGATTCGACCTTAACGGGTTCCGTATGACCAGTGAAGCCTCTGAGCAGAACGGTTTTACATAGTCACACATGTAGGGGTAGCCTTTTTGTGAGGCTATTGTGTGTGAGAATCAGACCTTAATGGGTCCCGTATGACCGTTGTCACCCCTAAGTGGGACGGTTTTTACGCAGTCATACATGCTGGGGTCGCCTCTTTTGTGTGGGCAGCATGAGTGAATGTTCGACCTTAACGGGTCCCGTATGACCGTTGTCACCCCTAAGTGGGACGGTTTTTACGCAGTCATACATGCTGGGGTCGCCTCTTTTGTGTGGGCAGCGTGGATGAAGATTCGACCTTAACGGGTTCCGTATGACCAATGAAGCCTCTGAGCAGAACGGTTTTACATAGTCACACATGTCGGGGTAGCCTTTTTTGTGGGGCTATTGTGTGTGAGAATCAGACCTTAACGGGTCTCGTATGACCGTTGTCACCCCTAAGTGGGACGGTTTTTACGCAGTCATACATGCTGGGGTAGCCTCTTTTGTGTGGGCAGCATGAGTGAATGTTCGACCTTAACGGGTCTCCATATCGCCGGTAGCCTTTTTGCGGGAGCGGCGTGTGAATTACGAGAATAGAAAACCGAACCCAAGCCAACTGAAGACGTTTGATCGCTTAGAACCCGATTGAATAGACGCAGAAGGCTTGAGGTACAACTTGAGTCCAACGAAGATGCCTTGTCGCTTAGAGCCCGATGGGGGAGATTCAGGAGATTCAGGATTGAGCCCTGACTTTACAAGTATATCTGGTCGCTTAGAACCCGATTGGGGAAAACTTGAAAGGTTCAGGAGAAAAACCGAGTTAAGCAAGTTTATTCGATCGCTTAGAACCCGATTGGAGAAGGCTTGAAGAACTCGTAGACAAAAAGAGAAAGAAGGAGAATGAGAAAGAAAACCGATTTAGACGAGTTTATTTAATCGCTTAGAACCCGGTTAGAGAAGATTCGAATAAATCAACCAAAAAAGAAAGAAGGAGAATGAGAAAGACTACAAAAGCAAATATCGACTGCAAGTACGTATATCCAAGCATAATCAACCAAAACCACAATACACATACAAAGAGTGAGCTCGAAAACACCCTCTCACAAACCATACAAAAGTAAAGTCTACCCTAAATGAAAGTGCCTAAAAGCAGGAGGCACGAAAAGCACGATGGCTGAGCATGGCTCCACAACCACGGGAACATCATGGGGGCAGTCGAGAACCCCTCCTGCCCCAATGCTAGATGAGCCTGCTGTGACTGAGTCTGGCCCTGTGAATAATAAAGGAATGGGCTGAATACACGAAATCTGCGAGTCAAAAAGGAGATAATGGGAAAGAAGTTCGAAGAAAGTAATTGTACCTGAATGACCAGTCATCTGGATTGAAGGGAGCTCCTCCTTTCTTCTCTTCTTCTGCTTTCTGTTGCATCTCTTGGGCCCGAAATCAGGCCTCAAGAAAACTCGGGCTGGCACGTCACACCTGACTACCTGCTCGGGCATGGAAGAAGCCACTGTAGAAAAAGGAAAAGTAAGGTTAATATGTACGCAAAACCTGCATGCGAATTCAAGAAAATAAAAATGTGTCATACCTGCCCTAGATATAGCAGAGGAGTCAACGCCAGGAGGAGAAAGGCGGCTATCACGACTCTGAAGGTCAGGGGCTCTCTCCAGGAAAGGAACCTGACGCCTCTTTAAAAGGCTCTTCCTCCTGGTGCGAACCATCTCTAAAACCAAATCCTTATCAGAAACCTGGCACGACTGAACCATGTCGTAAAACCATTTCTGATAAGCAGCGCTGAATACGCCAACTCTCGAAGTGGAAGGTATAGTGAAACTCACGCGAGTGTCAGTGCGAAGAATGGACTCCCAGCACCGTGCAGCCCCAGCTAAATCAGCTGCCATGAGACTGCCAGTCCAAACCATGGCAGGAATGTCCTGATCAAACCCAAACTGGCGTGCACAACGATGTGGCATATAGGGCTCCAATATGACTCGATCACCCAAACGAAGCGGTAGGAGCCCATGCCTGAGACTGACCAGGAAATCCAACCTCCTGGAACCCCTCTTTAACCCCTCAGGGCACCTCTCGCTCCAAACCCTATCCAAAAGCTCCAAATCTTCACCTTTAGAGTTACGGTGGAAAGTCGCCCAACTCTCTAGTGATCTAAGAAAACCTCTGCTGCGTGAGAAGTAGTCACGAGCCAGCCTAGGAGTCAAAGGAGTATGTCTAACTCCTGCGATCCCTGCTAAAAGGGGTAAATCGGCCCTCATCCTCTCACTCATCGAGGGAGTGTACAAACCGGGCCAATAGATGTGAGCCCAACCCATCAGGAAATGAAAAGGAACCACCTCATCACAATGCGAAGGATCCTTTGAGGTAGATAAGATCCTCATGCACCTGAAAACATTGGCCAACGCGGGAATAGCCAAAGACACCGCCTCACCTCTCGCCAAATTGTTTGCCATGATAAAACAATCTGGTCGAATAACACCCGCCGGCTGGCTAGGGATCACAAAACAACACAACCACCAAGCTAGAAAGGAAGTCAGGTAGGCCTCAGCACCCAACCTCTCGCGAGATGCGCTGACTGGAGTGAATCTCTCATCAGTGTGGAATATCTCCTCCCTGCCTGTACCAAATGGATCGTAGGGATGCGCAAAAACATGAACCGGATAACGAATCGCATCGCTGAAATACGCGATCCATCTCCTAAAATCTACCTCCCCAGCATAAGAAAGCTCATGGTAAACGTCAAAAACCCGCTGGAGAGATATGGGATGACGCCGACTACCGTCCGGCAGAAGCTCAGAAAGAGTCCCCTCTAAAGGGAGATACTCGTCATAAGGGACACCAAAAATAGGTAAACCTGTCAAGTGACGCATCTCCGCAAGAGATATGGTGAGCTCGCAATCCTCCATAACAACAGTGTTGGAAACATAATTCCATCGCTCCACCATACCCTGGAAAAAGAAAGGATCCCAAGTGTACTCAAACTGGGAGAGAAATACCGCCTCATAAATCCCCACCTTGCTCAAAGCATCAACCTCAGTCTGTAAGATGACTCTCACCCAATCAACCAAAAAGGGCATTCGCACAAGGCCCCCGGGTATAAAATCAGCAGATGCCCAAGGCACCGTCTGCTGACCCAACATCTCAGTGACAGGCAAATGTAAGGGATGAGGGACCCGATCCCTGGTAAAAGGATGCAAGCGTAAACCACGTACCTCTCGAAGGTGTGACACGCTCAAAGATCGCTTGAACCTAGTAGCGGTCCCTGCAGTGAGGAAAGTATCCGGTGTCCAATCATCCGGGTCATCCTGAAGGCGCTGGCCCATAGAGAAAGCAGAAGCGGGCATAGACTCATACCGAGTAAAAGGTACCCCTGCAACGAAAACAAAGTTCCGTCAGACTTTGCCAAACCACACTACCCTACCATGTAAGTGCAAGCGCGTGATTAGTAAGGAAAGGTGTACCTCGGTTGCGAGACATGACTGAAAACAATGATCAGAACCAACTTCCAAGCTTCAATACTCACCTAGGCTCTGAACACCTGTAAAGAAGCATAGAAATATGTTAATTCAGAGTTTAAAGTAACTGAAAGCATGGTCCGAAACGACCTTAAACTATCCCCATGGTCCGAAACGACCTTAAACTATCCCCATGGTCCGAAACGACCTTAAACTACACCAATAATCTAAGAAGACTTTAAACTACACCAGCAGTCCGAGGAAACTTTAAACTGCAACCAATACCAAATCCCAACCTGATATGCCAAGAAGACCCCGAGATACAGCTAATGTTCTTCTAGTTGTCTTTCCTCTTCTACTAGTTGTCTTTCATCGTCTTCTAATGTTCTTTCGAGTTATATTAGTTGTCTTTCATGTACTATTGGTTGTATTCCATCTTCTTCTAGTTGTTATTCATCTTCTTCTTGTTGTCATTCATATACTACTGGTTGTCTTTTATGTTCTATAGGTTGTCCTTCATATTCTGCTAATTGTCTTTCATCTATGACTGGTTGTATTTCATATTCTTCTAGTTGTCTATCATCTTGTACTAGTTGTCTTTCATTTTGTACTAGTTGTCTTTCATTTATATTACTTGTTGTTTACTAGTTGTCTTTCATTTTCTTCTTGTTATCTTTCATCATCATAGACAAAAAGGGAGGGAAGGCTACTTTTGCTTTTGAAGTAAATGGTAGTAATCACTAAATGTTAACCGAAATATATATATGAAAGGGCATAGTTGGTACTTGGTAGATATTATTTAAACTAATACTGGTAAAATGGTATCAACTGTCAAAAATCCTAGGTTATAATCTATTATTTTGTACTTCAGTCCTAATAGAATATGTAAACACAAGACAGGCGCTGAAGACAATTATGAAAAAGCAATATATTATTATAAGCATTTTGTACAGAAAAACCCAACAACGTGACTGCAAAAGACAATTTAAAGAATCACATTACAGTTCAAGACAAACAATAATGAAACATTCATCAATGTAATTGAAGTTTCTTTTTCTTTTTTGTTAGATGATGATATCTATGACTCTAGTGTTTGACCCTAAAAAGTTACTACTTAATATTCAATATAATGAGTAGCTACTTCCGGGACAGTTAAACATGCTTATAAAATTCTTGGTAATGATTTACACATGAAACCTTGAATTTTAATATGCACAATGATCAAGAAACATAAAACAATTAATTTCTTGTGAAATTAAAATAAGCTGGATGGTATGCTGGGTGCAAACAATGGGATATGCTTAACAAAACTATCTCCAAAACATCTCTGGGTACGATTTGGAGATGCATGATAAGGCCTTGACACCTAGGGCCCACAAGTCATTGACATGGTGTCACTCTCGCCGATTGGCTGAGATCAATGGGCGTGGCCCACACGGATACAGTCTTGTAGACCGAAGGGTCAGCCGTATGGCGCACCATACGCCCAGCCCAGCCAAACTAAGCCCCTGAGTTTAAAACTCATCGCGGGGCGCAAGTGACCCCTTCACCCCGCATGCTCTCGGTCCCCCGTACACCGCTTTAGAACTCCCACACGGTTCATAAATACCGAGAGTAGGCAAGACCAACGAAAGAAATCAGGGAAAGGTACAGTAACCGGCTCAAAGAGACCGACAAGTGGGTCCCCTTTGCCAGGTCTCTCTTCCTCTCCTTCTCCTCTACCTGAGCTGCAATTTGAGCTTAAAATTCGCTAAAATTAGAAGAGGGAAGGATGAAGCCTCACCGAAACTATGAACAATAGCCTATTTCTTGCTCCTCTCTGCCTTCTCTCAAACGCAACAAATGCTCAACTTCATTATTTGGACCCGAGAAGAAAAGAGCACGGCTGATTTAGACAAGTCGATTTAGGTGGAATTAATGGCTCAGAGCCTAAGGGTAGCTTCAACAGCATACATGGGTGCTGTAGGGTATGCCAATTTGGGCAAGAAGTGCATCAATGCGGGTCTGCACCCGCAAGGCAATACGGTACAGTGCAGACGCGGCCGAAGTATGCTAATGAGCATACTGCGTGTTATGATATGCCCTGGAACACCATAAGCAAGGTATTGCGATGCCATATGTTCTTTTCTGAATAGCCAAGGTGCTGTCACCAGTATGGGGGCATTGTTAAGCCCGTATACCGCCGATACAACCTACCCCGCATACTACAGCTGTTTAATTGATGACTGGTCCCCAAGACACGCGTCCAATGATCACAGGGTGCTGCCAAAATAGGAGAATCTTCTCCAGAAGGTTTGGAGCACGCAATACAACCTTCCATTCCTTGGCGGCAGTAAATCAAAGGGCTAAGATGCAATGCTTTGCTCTCGAGATAATCGAAGGGCTGAGGAGGGCTCAATCAAAGATTAGTGATATATTCAAATGCTATTGGATACTCCTTGGCCAGCTGGGCATTTATATGATGATAAAATGATCCAGACCACACATCAAACAGCTGGTGTGCATAGCAGATGACACCTCAGCTGGACCCTAAACCCTAAACCCATGCTTGCCTTATATAAGGCACCTCAAATGAATGCTATATATAGATCTTCTTCTCCAGAAAACCCTCTGTGTAAGAATCAAGAAAGAAACTTCCATTTTCAAAGAGAGAGAGTTTAAGTTAGAAGTTGCAAAGTTTCAAGCTTTTAAAGAAAGGTAATTAATACCTTGAAAAATGTAAGCTCAAAGCTGAGCAATGATCTGTATATATGCTATTTTAGTTGGAATAAAGAGTTCTCTTTCTAATGGCTTTCTTGTTTGTTCTTTGTTTGATCTTGTTCTCATCTTCTATTTCCTTTTTTTCTCAAAACCATGGATGTGAGGGCTATATAATTTCTAGTTCATCTTAGGATGAGGAAAAACAAAAGAGATATATAGCTTGATGATCAATAAAAATGTTTCATTTCTTCTTTTGCATCTTCTTTCCTTTTAAAGAAATATATATATATAAATGTACATAATAAAAATGTGTTATTTGCATCTTTCTTATTGGTGATCTTTATAAGAAAAATAAAATATAAAAAAATGTCGAAATTTATCATTTTTCCTCTTTACTTTTATTTTCTACCTCCTCTTTCCCTTTATTTCTTTCTTTTTTCTTTTTGTTTCCCTTTTCTTTATTTTATATTGCAAAGGAAAATAATAAAACACATAATCACATAAATATAAATAATAAAAGTGACATTTTCATATTTTAAGAAATATAAAAGGGAGAGATATCAAAGTTGATGTTTAGCTACATCCTTTGAATATTAATTTCTTATATAATTCTTTTAATATGAAAATTAAATTAAAAGTGCATAACAAAATGAAAAAGGGAATTTAAATTAATTGACATGATGGGGATTGATGTTTAACTACATCTCCCTAATTGTGACATTTTGAACTTTTTAAAGGACTTCAATGCATAAAAGAGGAATAAAAGGAGTAATATGTGAAGAATTGATGTTTTACTACATCTTTTTCCATGTTATGAATTTTATTACTTTTCAAAGGACCTAGATGCATGATTACTAGAAGGAGAGGGCAAATGAGAAGAGGGTAATTTCAATCCCCATGACATGATGCTCAAGGACCCTTTTACATGAATATGCAAATGACCAAGGACCTATATGCATAAATTTTATTGATAGCAAATGACATATGTGATGCTAGCACCCCTTTTATTTCTTCCTTGATGCAATCTTTTATTCACAGCATTTAGGACAAAATACTATAATAAATGAAATAACACAAGCACAGAAAATTGCCCAAATGACCTGTTGGTACAAATCAGCCAGTGCAGGCTGATCAAAAACCCAAATTAAAAATCTGTTTGAATAGGAAGATAGAGGACACAAAAACAATCAATTTAGAATCAAATTTTGCATCTTTCTGATTTTTCTACTATTTTCTAGCCATTTTCAAAGTTGGATGTCAGAAAATGAGAAAACTGCAGCATGTATATTTGCATTTACACCCCTCTGTTTTTCTGCTCCTCTTAAAAATAGAAATAAAGGTATAAAATTCCCAAACCTCATGCATCTATTCCTGATATGTTACACTACAAGAACAATATGAAAATCATATATGTTATTCATGAGAAATAGAAGAAAGGTGATGAAAATTTCATGTCCCTCTCTCAAACCCGAGACCCGATATCAATTTCATACCCAAACCCAATGCCATGCCCGAGATTAAATCCTTTTCAACCTTGACACTTCTGAAACATGCTCAGAATCATGATATTCCACCTCTCATATATACCCCAAAGTCAGGATACCCGGTACCAGTTCATAACCGGTACCATACCGAGAAATTAAAACCGGAAGTATGCTCAAAGCTTGAAGGAAAGTGAAATTGACCTCATACAAAGCTCTCTCATGCTCCAACAATGCCAAATGAACAACCCATTGAAGGAGGAATAGAGAAACTCAATGAAATCCGATCAAAAACCTCAACCGGCACCGAGAATTTCGACTCAGCCGTGCCACCACCTTTGGCCACCTACGGCCGCCGACGGTACAACCATCGTACTCCCCTTTTTGAGGCGATCCCAGTGGTGTTACCCCCGAGCCCTGCCGTGACCTGAATCTCGCCGGAGCTGTGCCGGAGCCAAACCCTAGACTCGGGTCCCGAACCCCAGTTCATATCAAGCCAAGCGCGACTTTTAAAGTCTCAGGAGCCACTTGATCTCGCGCCAAAATATAAAGTTTAAATGAAAATCCGAATCATGATGCGAGAGAGAAATCCAAGGGCTCAGCGCCGAATGGATAATCCCCTGCCAGAGGGGCCCACCTGTCGGACTAAATCAAATCCCCGAGCAAAGTCTCAAAGTTTCTGCACAAATCTTAAAGCCCCCTTTAAACCCATCCTAAAGCTCATAATCCAAATTCATTGATTTGCACAGATCCTGAAGCACAACTCAAATCTAAAAACCCCAACACACATCTCAAAGGCCCAGAATTGCAATCTCAAAGCCCAGAATTTAATAAAAGAAGACTTTTTACAAAGAGCAATACCACTGGAGTCGCCTTGGAAAAGGGAGTGTATTGGTCACATCATCGGCGGCCGACGGTCGTTGGAGAGTGGTGGTACAGGGCTGACTTCAAACCTCGGTACCGATTGAAGCTTAGACTTAACTCCATCGATTTCTTTGCCTTTTTCTCTGATCATTTGCTCATTTAGCATTGTTTGAACTTAAAGAAAGCTTCAGGTGCATTTGATTTTGAATTTCATCAATATTCGGGTGATTCCAATGTTTCAATTTATTGGGTTGGTACCGGTTTGCTTACTGGTACTTGGTGTTATAACTTGGGGGTGTATTTGGAAATGAGACCTTGTGCCTTGAGCAAGTTTGGAAGGTATTAGAGCGGCATCAAGCTTGAGAAGGATTGTTATTGGGTATGGATCTTGAATTTTGGGTTTCGGGTTTGAGAAGAACATGAAGCTCATATCACTTTAATTTCATTTATCATGAATTTTGTTAATGAACATGAGTGATTTTTGAAATATACCTGTAGCATGATATGTTAGCAATAAGTATATGATATCTCATGATTTTATGCTTTTTATTCCTATTTTTAAAAGTACCAGATAGACAGAGGGGGCATATATGCATATGTGCTGCTGCTGTTTTTATTTTTATTTTCTGAAGACCAACTTTGAAATTAGCTAGAAATTAGTAGAAAAATCATAAAAATGCAAAGTTTGAGTCTAAAATGATTGTCTTTTCATCCTCTATTTAACTGTTCAAACAGAATTTGAATTTGGTTTTCAGATCAGCCTGCACTGGCTGATCTGTACCAGCAGGTCAATTGGGAGTGACTTGGGCATTGATACTATACCAGTACCTTATTAATTGGACATGATTGGTACTGTACACTGGTACCACATGGTATTTGGTTTGATTAGACTATATCTAAGCCCTTGTATCAAGATTTGGTCATCAAAAATCAAAAGAGGCATTGGCATCACAATATGTCACTTACCAATACCATTTCAAATTTGCATATAGGTCTATGTCATTTGCATAATTATGTAAAGGTCCTTGAGCATCATTTCATAGGGATTAGAATTTTCCCTCTTTTCATTTGCTCTCTCCTTCAAAAATTGCGCATCTAGCCCTTTCAAAGATTAATAAAGTTTATAATGCATAAAAAGAGATGTAGTAAAACATCAATCTTCCATGCATTACTCACCCTATTTCTCTTTTTAATGCATTTAAGTCCTTCAAAAGTCCAAAATAGCATAAATAGGGAGATGTAGTTAAACATCAATCCCTAATATACTATTTAATTTTGTTTTTAAATCTTTTTTATTTATTTTGCACTTTTAGTTGATTTTATATTAAAAGAACTATACAAGAATTGGATATTTAAAAGGATGTAGTTAAACATCAACTTTCAATATCTTCTTCTTTTATATTTCTTATAATATAAAATGTCATTTTTATATATATCATTTTTATGTGTTTTTGTCCTTTTTTTCTTTGCAACATAAAATGAAGAAAAGAAAAGGGAAAAGGCAGAGAAGAAGAGAATCACATTTTTATACTTTTAGTTCTTATTTTAACTAACATATTTATTATTTTGGAGTAAAACAGCAAAGGAAGCAAAATACTTATAACTAAGTTAAAATAGTAATTTTACTATGTTTTTATATACTTTTGTTGAGACAGAAAAGAGAAAGTGAGAAAATAAAAGATTGAATTTTTATATGTTTATATTCCAATTTTTCAAGACAAAATGAAAACATCAAATATATTTGAGAGATACAGTGAAGCATCAAATCTCATCACTTATTCATTTCCATTTTATCTTCCAAATCCGAATACAAACTTATTTTTTGTTGTAAAGGAAATAAAAGAAGAAAAAGAGAGGGGGTAAATTTGATTATTCTCCAATGGCATTGACAGCCAAGAAGAACATTTTTATTTGATAGGTTTCAAGTCTAAGATCATCACAAGATCATGACTTAAACCTTCTCCATAACAGCAAAGAAAGGAAAAGAAATAGAAGAAAGAACAATGAAAAGAAGAAGGAAAAGAGGCAGAAAAGAGAAGCAAATAAAAAGAAAAAGAAGAGATGCAAAGCAACAGTAAACGAATTTCAAAGTAAAAGCTATGAATTTCATTGATCCATCATATTTACACATGAAAACTAAGCCTATTGAGGCGTTTACATTGCAATAGATCTGATGTTTTTTGCCTATTCTATTTCTCTCTTGATTTTTTGGCAGAGGAGTTTAAGAAGAAAAAGCTTAAGAAGCTTTTCTTTTTGCTATCTATCTCTGGGTAATTTCGGCCTTTGGTGGCTTATGGCTTGTGTATTGAGGCGCTGGGATCCTCTTTTCATCTTCAAGTAGGGCATCTTATATAGGCAGGGTAAGGGCCTGGAGCTAGGGTTTTAACCTGCTGAGGTGGCTTCATCTTGTTCCTTCAATTTGTGTAGGTGTTTTTTGTAGGTTGAGTGATTCGCTTATCTTTTTAGCTAGCTGTCTGTTGCCCATGACCCAATTAGAGTTGGCCATGTCAATAATCCGGGACTGGAGTCACATGAGCCCTTGGATGCTTAACACTCGGAAGGTCCAGATTTAACCATGTGGCCGAATTAGATGAGGTGCCATCATACACTCCCTCAAGGCTGGAGAGCATCTTCTCTAGAAATGGGGACCTTGATTTGCCGCAAGCCACGTGTCCTGAAGACAAAATTTCTGGTGCAACGACAGCTACGCTCAAATGATGTGATGTTCTTGCGGCTAACCGAGCTTTTACCGTGTGCCACCAATTACAGCAGCTCATTTCTTTCATTTCAATAGATCTGATTTTTTTGTTCGGCCCATAAAGCAGCTTAATAAGCTTCAGGGAACATCAACGCCATATTCTCCATTATTTCATTCTTATCTTTTTTTTTTTAGCCCATTAAGCTTTCGGCAAGGCCCGTTCAAACAATCTAACTCATCACTCGACCTTTAATAATTTATACGGCCCGAACCCCCATCTATTCATTTGTATTTCTTTATTTAAATCAAAAATTGACAGCAGCTCAAACTATCCTCAATTTAAAGCCGTGAGCCCTTTTCTAAATTTTGTGATTAAATAGATGTATTCAATCTCCTCCATTTTAACTTGTAATGGACACCTCCATTTTTCACATTTTTTAGTTCTTTTATTCATTTTAAATCCCAACTTTTTGTGGTCAAACAAATGCCCCCCACCTGGGTGAGGTGTGAAGACCTTAGGATTGAACAGCTTAGCCAGGTGCCCCCAGTGTTCTACTTAAACTTTATGGAATCCTTTCTGAGTTGATTTTCTTGTCCGAGTCTTAGGTGTTTGGACTCCACATTGGGTATTGAGCTCGGAAGCGGGTCTGATCATCTTCTTCGATCACATCTACTTCAAAAAGGTATGTTATCCTTATCTCATCTTGCTAATACTTCCATGGTTGGGTGAGGGCTGAGCATGCATCCTTCAAAGCTTGCCTGAGTACTTAATCCCTTGTCTTTATATTAGGGGACCTGAGCAACGACCATACTCTGCAAACATACTCATGGGAAAACCTGTCTAACCGAGGAGGGATTACAGACAGGGAAAATTTTATCTCTGATCTAGTACGGGAACCATGCGGGTAACTTGCAAAATTGAGGGTTTAGATAAGTGAGCCTTCTGGTTGTAGGCATAACCTTGGATTTTGATCCGGTTTGTCTCGTGTGCTTCTCTTTGGGTTTTTTTTTGGCTAAACAGGGTTGGTCTTGGCTGTATCTCGAGGTCTTCTTGGGTCATATCAAGTTAGAACTTGGTTTTGGTTGTAGTTTAAAGTCTCCTCGGACTATCGGGGATAGTTTAAAGTCTTCTTAGACTACTGGTGTAGTTTAAGGTCGTTTCGGACCGTGGGGATAGTTTAAGGTCGTTTCGGACCATTGATGTGGTTTAAAGTCTTCTTAGACCATGTGGGTAGTTTAAGGTCATCTCGGACCGTTCTTTCGGTTATTTTAAACTCTGAATTAAACATATTTCTATGCTTCTTTGCAGGTGCTCAAAGCCTATGTGATTATTGAAGCTTGGAAGTTGGTTTTGACCATTGTTTTCAGTCATGTCTCGTAACCGAGGTACACCTTTCCTTACTTCTCACATGCTTGCACTTGCATGATAGGGTAGTGTGGTTTGGCAAAGTCTGACGGAACTTTGTTTTCATTGTAGGGGTACCTTTTACTCGGTATGAGCCTATGCCAGCTTCTGCTTCCTCTCTGGGCCAGTGCCTCCAGGATGACCCGGATGATTGGACGCCCGATACTTTCCTCACTGCAGGGACCGCTACCAGGTTCAAGCGATCTTTGAGCGTGTCACACTTCCGAGAGGTACGTGGTTTACGCTTGCATCCTTTTACCAAGGATCGGGCTCCTCATCCCTTACACTTGCCTGTAACTGAGATGTTGGGTCAGCAGACGGTGCCTTGGGCATCTGCTGATTTCATACCCGGGGGTCTTGTGCGGATGCCCTTTTTGGTTGATTGGGTGAGAGTCATCTTACAGACTGAGGTTGATGCTTTGAGCAAGGTGGGGATTTATGAGGCGGTATTTCTCTCCCTGTTTGAGTATACTTGGGATCCTTTCTTCTTCCGGGGTATGGTGGAGCGATGGAACTATGTTTCCAACACTGTTGTTCTGGAGGATTGCGAGCTCACCATATCTCCCGCGGAGATGCGTCACTTGACAGGTTTACCTGTTTTTGGTGTCCCTTATGACGAGTATCTCCCTTTAGAGGGGACTCTTTCTGAGCTTCTGCCGGACGGTAGTCGGCGTCATCCCGTGTCTCTTCAGCGGGTTTTTGATGTTTACCATGAGCTTTCTTATGCTGGGGAGGTAGATTTTAGGAGATGGATTGCGTATTTCAGTGATGCGATTCGTTATCCGGTTCATTTTTTGCGCATCCCTACGATCCATTTGGTACAGGCAGGGAGGAGATATTTCACACTGATGAGAGATTCACTCCAGTCAGCGCATCTCGCGAGAGGTTGGGTGCTGAGGCTTACCTGACTGCATTTCTGGCTTGGTGGTTGTGTTGTTTTGTGATCCCTAGCCAGCCGGCGGGTGTTATTCGACCAGATTGTTTTATCATGGCAAACAATTTGGCGAGAGGTGAGGCGGTCTCTTTGGCTATTCCCGCGTTGGCCAATGTTTTCAGGTGCATGAGGATCTTATCTACTTCAAAGGATCCTTCGCATTGTGATGAGGTGGTTCCTTTTCATTTCTTGATGGGTTGGGCTCACATCTATTGGCCCGGTTTGTACACTCCCTCGATGAGTGAGAGGATGAGGGCTGATTTACCTCTTTTAGCAGGGATTGCAGGAGTTAGACATACTCCTTTGACTCCTAGGCGGGCTCGTGACTACTTCTCGCGCAGCAGAGGCTTTCTTAGATCACCAGAGAGTTGGGCGACTTTTCGCCGCAACCCTAGAGGTGAAGATTTGGAGCTTTTGGATAGGGTTTGGAGCGAGGGGTGCCCTGAGGGTTTAAAGAGGGGTTCCAGGAGGTTGGATTTTCTGGTTAGTCTCAGGCATGGGCTCCTACCTCTTCGTTTGGGTGATCGAGTCATATTGGAGCCCTACATGCCCCATCGTTGTGCACGTCAGCTTGGGTTTGATCAGGATATTCCTACCATGGTTTGGACTGGCAGCCTCATGGCAACTGATCTAGTTGGGGTTGCACGGTGCTGGGAGTCCATTCTTCGCACTGACACTCGTGTGAGATTCACTATACCCTCTACTTCGAGAGTCGGCGTGTTCAGCGCTGCTTATCAGAAGTGGTTTTACGACATGGTTCAGTCGTGCCAGGTTCCTAATAAGGATTTGGTTTTAGAGATGGTTCGCACCAGGAGGAAGAGCCTTTTAGAGAGGCGTCAGGTCCCTTTCCTGGAGAGAGCCCCTGACCTTCAGAGTCGTGATAGCCGCCTTTCTCCTCCTGGCGTCGACTCTTCCGCTACATCTAGGGCAGGTATGGCACATTTTATTTTCTTGAGCTTACATACGGGTTTTGCGTACATATTAACCTTGCTTTTCCCTCTTTCCTATAGCGGCTTCTTCCATGCCCGAGCAGGTAGTCAGGTGTGACGTGCCAGCCCGAGTTTTCTTGAGGCCTGATTCCGGGCCCAAGAGATGCAACAGGAAGCAGAAGAAGAGAAGAAAGGAGGAGCTCCCTTCAGTCCAGATGACTGGTCATTCAGGTACAATTACTTTCTTCAAACCTCTTTTCCATTATCCCCTCTTTTCTTTTTGACTTGCAGATTTTGTGTATTCAGTCTATTCCTTTACTATTCACAGGGCCAGGTTTAGTCACAGCAGGCTCATCCAGCATTGGAGCAGGAGGGGTCCTCGACTGCCCCCATGATGTTCCTGTGGTTGTGGAGCCATGTTTGGCCATCGTGCCTTACGTGCCTTCTGCTTTTAGGCACTTTCATTTAGGGTAGACTTTACTTTTGTGTGGTTTGTGAGAGGGTGGCTTTCGAGCTCACTCTTCGTATGTGTATTGTGGTTTTGGTTGATTATGCTTGGATATACGTATTTGTAGTAGGTATTTGCTTTTGTAGCTTTCTCGTTCTTCTTCTTATTCCTCTTTTTGGTCGATTTATTCGAATCTTCTCTAACCGGGTTCTAAGCGATCAGATAGATTCGTCTAAACCGATTTTCTCCCTTATTCTCCTTCTTTCTCTTTTTGTCTACGAGTTCTTCAAGTCTTCTCCAATCGGGTTCTAAGCGATCGGATAAACTTGCCTAACTCAGTTTTTCTCCTGAACCTTTCAAGTCTTCTCCAATCGGGCTCTAAGCGACCAGATGTACTTGTAGAGTCAGGGCTTAATCCTGAATCTTCTGAATCTTCCCTGTCGGGCTCTAAGCGACAAGGCATCTTCATTGAACTCAAGCTGCATCTAAAACCTTTTGCGTCTATTCGATCGGGCTCTAAGCGATCAAACGTCTTCAGCTGGCTTAGGTTTTGTCATGCGCCGTCCCACTTGGAGGGTAACATCGGCGACATGGTTTCGTAAAACCGTCCCATTTAAGGGTAACATCGATCATACGGGACCCGTTAAGGTCGAACCTTCACGCGTGCTGCCTTCGTTTAAAGGACAACATCAGCACGTATGACTACGTAAAAACCGTCCCACTTAAGGGTGACATCGGTCATACGGGACCCGTTAAGGTCTGATCCCCACACACAATATCCCCACAAAAAGGATACCCCGGCATGTGTGACTATGTAAAACCGTTCTGCTCAGAGGCTTCATTGGTAATACGGAACCCGTTAAGGTCGGATCTTCATTCGCGCTGCCTTCGTTTAAAGGACAACATCAGCACGTATGACTACGTAAAAACCGTCCCACTTAAGGGTGACATCGGTCATACGGGACCCGTTAAGGTCGAACATTCACGCGCGCTGCCTTCGCTTAAAGGATAACATCAGCACGTATGACTACGTAAAAACCGTCCCACTTAAGGGTGACATCGGTCATACGGGGTCCCGTTAAGGTCGAACCTTCACGCGCGCTGCCTTCGTTTAAAGGACAACATCAGCACGCATGACTACGTAAAAACCGTCCCACTTAAGGGTGACATCGGTCATACGGGACCCGTTAAGGTCTGATCCTCACACACAATACCCCCACAAAAAGGATACCCCGGCATGTGTGACTATGTAAAACCGTTCTGCTCAGAGGCTTCATTGGTCATACGGAACCCGTTAAGGTCGGATCTTCACTCATGCTGCCCACACAAAAGAGGGTTCCCAGCATGTATGACTACGTAAAAACCGTTCTGCTCAGAGGCTTCATTGGTCATACGGAACCCGTTAAGGTTAAATGTTTACGCTTCTCCATGAGGTTGATGCGACATAGCGAAGCGACGCTTCTTTTGCGAGTGAAGTTTAGCTTGCTTGTCATAGGTTTCCTTCTAGTGCTTGAAAGGTATTCTTTGGTTTCGGGTTCATCTGTCACCCGCGGGACGTATATCAACAGGGTATGCTGAATTATACTTGGGTCTTGGGGTATCCGCTTATCATTCATGGGATTTTAGGGTGTTTACCTCGCCAAATCATAGGCTTTAGTTTTTGGAGTTAAGGGTTTTTTGTTCTTAAGTTCTAGTTTGGATCGTAGCCCGTGGGGCGTTGGTCCATAAGCATATCATTCATGGGTGTTGACTTGGCGCGAGGCCTTCTTTTGTAGGGATCGGTTTGGTGAGAACCCGATTAGGGTTATTGCCTTTGGGCTCTCAGTTTCTTTTATCTTGGGCTATCATAATTGTTTTAGTGCTCACGTGGCCTAGGCACAACATCAAAGCCTTATTTTGTTCGGCACAAATATATAAAGCCTGCTCGTCTCTTTATATGACTGGTTAGACGAGCGTACCAGTGACAATTGTTTAAAGGGCACAATCTTGACAAAGCCCATTTTGTGCTTGAGGCTTTCTTAGTGGGCTTTACATCTCTCCACTCTTTTTATGTTGTTGTGTGATTTAGGTGTATGCGTGCACTTTGTTTGAGGGTGGCGCCTTATTCACTCCTCTCGTGCCTTCTTGAATAGCCTATGTGGCATCAATCCTTAGGCAAGGGTATCGCGGGAAATGCGAACACCATTGTTTTGAAAACTTTGTTTTAAAAGGAATTTTGTGCCTTCAGAATTTAAATAGTCTAAACGACCACTTTCTTTAATCTTTTGATTTTATTTGAGATATCATCATAAGGCACTCCATTGTTTAAAGGACAATGAAGAAACCTTGTCTCTCCTTTTTTCGAACTGGGAAGAAAGACAAAACCAGTGATAGTTGTTTCAAATGGGCACAACACCAAAGCCCATATTTTGTTCAAAGTACAAAATATAAAACTTGTTTGTCCAAATTCAGAACTGGCTGGACAAACTTTGCCAGTGCTAATTGTTTAAGGGTACAAACTTAGCAAAACCCATTTGTGGCGAGAGGCCTTTATGGATTTTGTGGGTAGTTGGGGGACCTCACTTTTTCGCTCGAGACAATTTCACTCATGCTACGATTTGGTCCTTTTTATTTGTAGAGATTTTCGCTTAGGTATTTTTATTGGGACATTTTATTTGTGGACATTGGAATTTAGGCTTTATTGGACTTTTGAATATTTATGGAGTTTTGATCTTAGACTTTTGGAGATCGAGGCAGGATTGAAGAGAAGATTTCTTTTGACTTATGTCTCTTCTTGGCTTTGTGCTTTCGGATTTGAGTAGAAAGTCTAGCCATAGACCTTGGTTTTGAACAAGCCCACATCGGGTATCGATTTGAACAAGAGGCCTAAACTTGGGCCTTGGTTTGATGTGACCCCGTATTGGGCTTTGGCTTGGATGAAAGGCCTAAACATGGGCCTTGGTTTTAACAGAAACCCATCTTGGGTGCTGGTTTAGTAGAAACCCGATTGATGGGTTTGGTTTGAAGAAAGCCTGACCATGGGCTTCGGTTGGAGCAAAGCCTAGTTATGGGCTTTGATTTGAATGGAGCCTTTTATCGGCATAAGGTTTGAGAACGCCTAACTAGGACTTCAATTTGACAAGAGCCGATTGATGCATCATTATGCAACTTCTTCGAGGGCTTTGATTTAGAGCTTTCGCCTTTCTTCTTTTTGGACTTGGAGGCTT
>JAJGRW010002612.1:0-43062 GCA_025461045.1 Carex parvula | reverse complement strand
TATAAACCCAATCTTTGGGTTTTGAATAGAGACCGTCTGATTCGAATCCGTGAATCCATTCCAAAGTGAAAGCATGCATCCCGACGACGAAATCGAATCCCGAGACGATCTCGAGCGACGAATTCGAATCGGACGGTCTCGATCCAAAACCCAAAGATTGGGGATTTAGGGGATCCGGACCCCAAATTGACAAGGTATGTGTCTCTCTTTAAATTCTCACTAATTGGATTTCTTAGATTGCTTTTGTAGGAAAAAAGTAATTCCATTTTCATACTCTATCGTTTATTTATTAAATAAAAAGCGCCATTGTTGACTGTTGAGTGCTCAAGCAGGTGTGTAAATAAAAAAGCGCCATTTTTTAACACCTAACTAATCCAATAATAGTTGTTTTTTATTTTCTGTTCTTTCTGTTTTGGGCTCATAATTAAAGACCAGGCCGCAGCGGTAATGGGGGTATCAGTTGGAGCTTTCAGTGACCCAGACGGGATCAACGGTCTGGCCCACTTTCTAGGTAAGTCAATAATAAATATTTCGGCATACTTTCCCGGAAATTTCCTAATAAATATTTCTGATATTGGACCGTGTAGCTTTGAACTGAAGTCTATTTAGAATATTCAGAAAAGTCTGCTTTGAAATTTGTGTCTGAATAATACAAACGATTTACATCTCATAGGAGGGGGAATGAGATCTGCTGCGATCCGAATATTGAGCACAGTAACTCTGAAATTTCTGTCTTTTTAAATTCAGCCGTCCAACTTTTTAGTGCACGCATCTCCAAACAGCTGGTTTTTTTGTGCACGCATCTCGAAACAATTCGACAGCTAGATTTGAAAAAATATAAATTGCAGAGTACTGTTCACAGGTGAAGGATCGCAGCAGATTCTGATCCCATAGGAGGGGATTCGGCCAGGGCATTTACGTTTTCATCGCGCGAACACAAAAATCCGAGAGTAGGTAGAGGCGAGAAATGGAGTTTGTTTCTGTTCGTCTGGTCTTCTCCGTTAGTATAGATTTGATTTCATTTTATAGAACCAGACATATCTTAGCGTTAAACTTGATGTGGATATTCTAGATCAATTAATTTGAAAATTAAAAAAAAAGGTTGGTGAACTGTTAGAATGACTAATATATGGTCCGATTTGAAATGTCGTCTCAGAAGTATGATGATGTATTGTATCTAATACAATGGAAGAGGAGGCGAACCCACTAAGATCAAGATCGTATATGGTACTTTTTACCTGGAAAAATTTTGAATTGGACAAAAAAAAGGAATTTTGTCAATTCGCTAACTACAAATTCACGTTAAACATAATTTTAAAGAGGAATACACTTGCAACATTATTTGTAACTCACATTGAGAGAACACACTTATCGAGGCAAAAAACTCGGCTCCAAGGAACGCCCAAGCATTGTTAAGAATAATTCAATTCCCTCTGCATTTTTGTAATTCTCAAAATACCCTCTAATTCATTGCATTCCAAGAGATGCAATCTCGAATGGGCATTCCATCAAACACCTTGGTTCTTGCGGGTTGGCATGGCATCTATCTATTTGGAGGGTGACTACGGTGCCTACCTCCTCGATCGGATTGATGTCGGGCATGAGGGCAACAGTCGTCATTGGGCTCGCGCGGTAATGTACCTAAAACCAAACATTTTTTATTAACTGATTGGTTTATAAATTTTTGACCTAATAAATTTTTTTTTTGCTATTAGTGGCGCTCAAAGGTGTCGCGCATGGCGTCAAGATGCTGGGAAAAAAGGGTTGGAGAGCTATCGAGTGCATGAAAATAAAAGAGCATGCCGTACTCGTTGAGGATGTCGGGCATGAGGGGCAAATCATCAATATATTGTCAGACGCCGGAGATAATATCGACTGGCGGGCGATAGATCCGTACGAGCATGATGCGCCATTAGATAGAGCGTCTGAGGTTCCATCTCTCCGCCGGGAGCAACCAAAGTGGGACTACCATAGTTGGATATTGTCCATGACTGACTGACATGCCAACTATGACGCGCAGAGACGTCCAGTGTTATCTCCGATATGTCATATTTTTTAATCTGTCAAGTTAGTACAAATTTCTTTCTTCGGAGGAAAATTAGATTATTTGTATGTTTGCAGGGTCCGCAGTACATACCGCCACCGTTAGTGCAGCAGGAGGCTCCTAACTTTGAGCCTATGGACATGGAGGGGCTATCTTTGAGTCTGGATGATTTGGATAGACTTTCACCCGTTCAGGAGCAGGGACGATGATGATATGCTACATAGAGGCCACACGATAGAGAGGCCAGTGGTAGCGGGTGACAGACTCAGCATGATTATGCGATTGGATTGGCATAGTCCATCTTCTCTACACCCATGTCAGTCACTAGGGGTGAGGATGAGTCAGTCTGGGATATCGCAGTATAGGTAAGCAGAGAGGCCGAGGTTGATGTCGTTACACCTGATTAGGTTGTCTGGCCGGGAGTATTGGAGGGACTACCAGACAGAGTTAACAGAGGACAATCGGCATCGCGATGGTCCCCTCTGGATAGCCTTCACTGCTGACCATAGGTTTTTTATAGTAGTTTTAGTTAGATTGTTTTGTAGTATTTATATTTGGTATACAATGTTTGATATTTTATGTGGGATTATATTATGGTATTTTATGATAGTATTTATATCTTTTTTTTAGATATCTTTTATTTAGCAAATTATACTAAATATACTAAATTTTGCTAAATTATACTAAAATAAACTAAATTATGCTAAGCTAAATTATACTAAAATAAATGGTTTTGTTCGAATAGATAAACAACAAAACAACAATAACATAATGCTAAGTCTACAACATAAAATCTAACAATCAAAACATAAAATACTACAAATCTAAACATAAAATATTACAATCTAGTCTAACACAAAATACTACGAAGCATATTCTTATATGAGAAAGACTATGACTTACGAGTAGTGGAATTTTCTCTTGTCGTCTGCGAAGGCCTGCAGCAGCACGCAGCACACTCGCAAATTTGGAAACGATAGTCGTTTACCATATCTGCATTCTTGTCGATACATTTGGGGTGAATGGCTACGCCACAAAGATGACAAAAGAACATCTCCGCAATATCTCCCTTGACAAGACATGCGGGGCATACTTTCCATTCAGGTGGAGGGTCAATATCGCTGAAGTTCTCGTCAAGAATGTTTCTAATAGTCGGATCATCCGTGGTCATGTATTCTTCAACATCTTTGGGTGGAAGAAAATGAGATAAATGTCTCCTCAAGCAGGCTTCACCCGTCAAATTTTTTTAGCGAGAGATATGCGAGCATTGCGTGCGGTTTTCTCCTTTTCGAAGTTCGGGTTTGGGCGCCATGGTAATCTACGGTTTGTTAGACAATTTATATTAATTCTAAACATTTTATAAAAAAATAAAAAATATTAAACAAAAATACCTGAAAATCGCCTCTGCAATCGTTCTTTTCGTCTCGAAAATCGCTCTTTCTCTCGTTCTCTTCTTCTCTTTCTCTTTAGGGGAGTTTGAGTGAGTTGTGAGAGGGAGGAGAGAGAAACAAGATATTTATTGATTCTGAAACACAAGAAATCCCTAACCGGCAATTTTTTTGGCTAGCCCTAGTTTTAATCCCAACCGGCCATTTTTTTGCGGGTCCTAATTTTAATCCCAATCGGCCATTAAATGGCTGGTTTGAGCATTTTTAAAAATACCCAGTTGAGCTGAGTATAATTATTAATTTGTATTTAATTATGGATAGTAATAAAAATGTCGGGTGTTTAGAGATCTTTTTAATTTGATTTCATTTATAACATTCAAAATATTAGTTGAAAAAACATATTTGCTATAAAGCAACAATCTGCTATCCGTTATGACCAGTGTTCTAAATAGCGTGCTATAGCACTGTTATAGCGTTTTTGGACCCTAAACGCTAAGCTATGACATCAAAATGCGCTAATTGAGCTACGACCGCTATAGCGCATAGTGTGTAGCGCAAATAGCGCGTGCTATGCACAATGGACTTTTTTAGGTAATTTATATGGGCTTTAAATAAAGACCCAAAAAAGTTAAATAAAAGTTCAAATCGAAATCAATTGAAAGCTTGTTGCTACATAATCATGAAGCTTAAGATATTTTGAATAGAAAAAGATCGATAGTTTATGATATTACTATGGATATTTTGAACTGTAATTTGGACTTTGTACTGGTTCAATATAAATATTATAATTTTTTTAATTAATTTGGTGTTATTTTTTCTATGAGACTTATATAATGTTGATATTTAGTATAAATATATAATATAATTTTTGTAAAAAAAAACGCTATGTAGCATACTTTCCGCTATAGCTACGCTTTTCGCTATAATTTTTTTTTGTAGCCTTCGCGCTATGATGCTATAACGTATTTAAAACATTGATTATGACAAATATTCACTATTATAATTCGCTATTTAACTTTTATAATTTAGTTACGTCTTGCTTGTTTATTATTTCATTTGTGTATAAACCAAATCCATTTTTCTAGAAAAAAGATATAAAACGGAAAATTATCCAAGAGCTCTCGGGGGCTCATTTTCCATTAGGATATGATGACATACGTCCAATCATCTCTATCGCAATCATGCTCTACAATCAAACGGCACTGTGTGGAAGAAGCGTGCGGATATCGTCATATCCACCGTTGAAACACCAGATTGAAACTGATCGTAAGTGTTCTCGAGGTGAGCACCCTGCGGTATCCTACCGCCGTAGAATAACTCCAGCCGAACCAAAATCATTTCGATGCTTATTCGGATGATTGAGATCTCCTTATGATGCGCGCCAGCTTAAAACAGACATTGCAGATCTAATTCTACACGTTAGGGTACCGCACTAGATCTAACTCAATAGTTTCCACGGTTGGCGCGCTGGAACACGCGATCACTCTCCTTCTGACACAGGTTGATCGATTGAGAGAGAGAGCAGCCATGGCGAACGATTTGGAGAAAGCAATTAGCACGATAGGGGTGATTGGAGGGGGACAGATGGGTTCGTGGATTGCTCAGCTGGCCGCCACTGCCGGATTCTCTGTCCTTCTCCACGATTCTGACGCCGCCGCTCTTGGCCGCGCTGAGGGAATTATCTCCGCCTCTCTCCGCCGCTAGCTTCCAAAGCCACATCTCTCAGGTCTATCTTCACTCCCTTCATATATTTGATACTTCTTATTACACTCCAGCTGTCTAGCAAATTAGCCAATCTGTTAGAGTTACTGTAGTGGTATCGTATTGCGTCAGATAATCATATCATTGTGACGTTGTATTTTGCATATTGAGGAATTGCGATTTCAAAATAAAGGAGCCGTGCACCCAAATTTTTTAACAAGTAGCCTATATGTCATTTTTATGGGAAAGAAAGGCTATTATTTATTTTTCTTAATTTATTAAGAAAACATTAAAAGTTCTTAATAAGCAAAAAGAGGAACTAAGGAGTACATAGACAATGGGAATTTAATTTCTCTGCTACCTTTATTTGGCACATTCACCTTCCCTCTTCCTTATTGACTAACTCATTTTACTGTTGAGAAACAATAAGCAGTTTCATTAAGACTAAATGTCCCATGATTCTCAAACTGATGCAATGACGATCAATGGAACTAATTCATATTTAAAACATCCTTATATGTATTTGACCAGTCAAAGTTTATCATTGAAACATCATTTCATTTATCAATAAAATCATACAACAGAATCTACTATACAAACTGTGTAGATCAGATACTTTTCTATTTGAATTATCAGGCTGTACCTGATGAGGCTATGAAAAGGCTGAAATTTGCATCAAGCCTTACAAGAGCTTCGTAGCGCAGATCTTGTAATCGAAGCCATTGTTGAATCAGAAGCAATCAAGAAGAAAATATTTGTAGAACTGGATAAGATCTTAAAGCTTCTGCTATTCTGGCGTCTAATACTAGCTCCATTTCTATAACGCGACTTGCTTCTGCCACTAGCCGCCCCTCCCAGGTTCCTCAACTTTCTTTCTAATTTCATGATTTTATTTTGTTTCATTTAAACTATTGTACAAGAATCTTCATATGCACATAGGAAAAAAGATACAACAGTGTCTGATAAGATTAGCTCGTAGTTATTTAAGCGAAACAATAAGAAGATTTTTACATAAATCGTTATTTCAGTAATAGGCTATCATAGTTCATTTAGTTCCAAATGTCTGCATATACGCCCTTCTGAAAGGGCCTTTCGTCTTCTCTATCATTTCTTCTAGAAATAGATAATTGTACTGAATGGATCTCTTTTAAAATTGTTACTGTTTCCCAATCTTGTTATGTTGCCAAATCATATGATTCTGAATTCAGAAAGTAATTTGCAATGTTCTTGTGTTTTTTCCAACCTTTTCAGGTGATTGGAATGCACTTCATGAATCCCCCTCCTATAATGAAACTAATTGAGATGTGTGAGAGGGCTGCTACGTCAGATGAGGTCTTTGCTACAATTAAATCGTTATCTGAAAGGTGATTTACAAGATTATAAGAACATCTGCCAAGCTTAGTCAAAAGCTCATTCTTGTCATTTCTTTTGCTAGTTTGTCACAGTAATATGATTTGGGCCCACTTGCCATTAGCATTAGTAATCAGAATGATTTATTTATTTGCTCCTTTATTTAATCATTGGGCATCGCAAGACATGTCGAATGCTAATGCTTGGTTATAATTGGAGGCTCCTTGGAATTTGATCGGGGCAACATAATAAATACCATGCACTACCTGTCCAGAATTAAAGTACTATGAATAAATGTATAAAATATAAAAAGTATCCAATATTTTCCCTTGTTCCCAATATGCTTTAAATGATGTTGAAATTGCCTTCCTTTGAAGGGTACTCTGGGTCTTTTTGGCAGAATTAGTGGAGCAGGGATAATGATTATATATTTCCTTTTCTTCAGGGTTCTAAATAAGAATATGATATTTTTCAGGGCCTCTAAGGATTATTCCTAAAGGATTTATTCCTAGTCAATGTTGGTTAATTTAAAGAGAATTCACATCCTAAGAAACAATCTCTGTAGACCCTTCATATCATGTTGTTAATATGACTATTATCTGCATTTGTAGGATGGGAAAGATTGTTATATGCTCGCAAGATTACCCTGGTTTCATTGTCAATCGAATCCTGATGCCACTGATCAATGAAGCCTTCTATACACTTTACACTGGTGTGGCCACAAAAGAAGGACATAGACATGGCATGAAATTGGGTTAAACCACCAATGGGCCCGTTGGAGCTAGCTGATTTATTGGGTTGGATGTGTGTCTTCTCTACCTAAGAGTGCTCCATAATGGACTCGGAGATGTCAAGTACAGTCCATGCCCGTTATTGGTCCAGTATGTGGATGCTGGTTGGCTGGGGAGGAAGCGAGGGATTGGTGTTACTCCTACCAAAGGGTCTAGTGCAGCTAAAGTAAAAAAAAATCTTCACTTTAGAATTGTTCAATAGTTCAGCTCATAATAAACACCTTTAATAAGTTGATTTAATAAAGGGGAGGGTTGATGTTAAGGGGGACAATAAATTAAGCTGAGGCAATTAAAACATGTATAAATCTTAAAGCACAAGCTGAAGGTGTTTTCGGGGAAGGTGGAATGCTCTGTGAAGTATGAATGTTGGTTTAGTACGAGCAATTGTTCATTGCTTTTCTTGCTTTGTGGAGTACGAACACTGATTCACTACCAGGAGCGTCTAAGGGTTATTTTATATGTATACACGCATGCCTTGTTTTTACACTATTTGATTGTTCAATGCAAATAATGTTTGGTATCTTCTTTTGTGCTAGCAGGGTCATTTTTTTTTTCTCTTTTTTTGTTTTTATTGTGGCATGCCGTATGGCTTGTTCAGTTGCGTTTACAGGATTCAGTCCCAATCGCGGTGGATATTATTATATATAGTTAAAGGGCAATGGGGTGTTACTGTAGCGAGGAACAGTAACATCCTGATTCTCTGTCGTATGATACTGAATACATGGATCAAGTCAGTTTTGCTGATGTTAGCTTCTGTCATCCCCTTCAAATTTTTCCTCCGCTCGTATCTAGACTCTAGAGGTTCATCTCACTCTTCAATTCCCTCCCTCGCTCTCTCCATCGATTCGACCCCGCGTGCCCCTCCTGTACACGTGCTACTTGGGTCGCCCACCGCTATGTCCCCCTTTCTTCTCCCGCATTTCATACCTGGGAGACAGCTCATTCACTTACCCCAACTTCCTCCATCTGCTAGCCTCCTCCCCATTGCGTTCTTCTCCACCCTTCTTCCTCCTTCGGTAATTTCTTCCTAGACTGAAGTGATTGACGTTCTCCGCTCTGCCTCCTCGATCTTTCTTCCCCTCATCTGGTAAGCTCTCTTGAGGTATACCCGCATTCGTCCCAGCCAATATGTAACTTCCTCAAAGTACAGTGTGCATTGATAGAAGTCAAGAATTAATTCCAGAGCTATGTCAAGAAGAAACCATTTACAATATCAGAGGAAACGTACTTCAACCGATAGACTTAGTCTCCATATTGTTCGATCAATAATTGTCTTACCAGGCCTAAAGACATCTCATATAATTTTCAAAACATTTTGTGCAAAGCTTTATCAATTTCTCCTTTTCCTCTGTTCAACTGATATTTATATTACATAATTCGAATAATAATTGTTGCCATATCCCAATTGATGATAATTAATACATTATATATGTAACAATCATTACAATTTGTCCCCCCTTATCATATTTCCGTGCACCCATTCTATTTGGTTTTTACTCAATGTATCAAAGCATTTTAAACAAAAAAATATAATCGTTCTCACCAAAAAAATATACAATAAAATTTATTCGCATATATAAAAGTCACTATGTCCATGTTTACTTAATCAATGCAGTTCCCCAACCAAACAAAGGAAATAAAAAAATGCCACCCAAATAAACCAACAAACAACAAAAAGAACAATTGCGGTGGAGCCGCAACAAGGTAACTAGTTTATGTGAAAACTGAGAATGTTTGGAGCAGGACTGAGAAATGTCAGAGCAATGAAATTCCGTCCTTTGCAACTCCAAAATCCAAAGATCCATTGCTCCTAAGAAATCGAGACAAAAACTTTGAATAAAATAATATCAATTACATGAAAAATCAACTCAGTACTACTAAACTTTATAAAAAGGACTAAATCTTACTACAAAAAAAAACAAAAAAGGCGTAAAATTTCCAACTAATTTCAAGAAAGGCTGACTCGACTACCGGGCCCGATGTTCTACAACCCGACCCATGTCTCGCCAATTCGACTTGGACCTATTGTCAGTAAATATACTGCACAGTCCCCTACAAGATTTCCGCAACTCCTAATCTGACGAATGTTTGGTCTCTTGAAGAGGTTTCCTTTTATTTTATTTTCCCTATGCTGCACGCTTTTTATCTTCTTCTTCGTCTCCGACCAATTGACCAAAGTCTGGTCACGTAGTGGTTCTCGCTTCCTGTGAAAAACTATCTAAATGGATCAAAGTGAAGTAGCTCGAATCGCTCGAAATTTCTCAGTCATGACCAGGATTAGCGGTCCTGTGAGCTTCCTATTCCCTTCTCCATTCTTCCTTCAAATAGGTTGTTCTGAATTGAAATGAAATTTCGATTCTGAGGTGGCCTTATCCCAAAGTTGGAATGAAGTTCTGGATTATGTAGAATTTGTGTAACTTGAGGTGAACTGTTAGACCAAAATCTAGAGAGAACAGAATGATTGCCATCATTTTCCAAACTCATAGGAATAATTTGATTATGAATATTTGTCAATTTGTGCCCATTTGCTTATTCCCAACTTAATGCCTATCTGTTATACAAGTTCTTAAAGGCATTATTCTGTAATACTTATTTCCATTGCAGGATCCAAAGGGCCTAAAGATGTGGCAGCATGCTTTCCATCTGTACCAGTTAGTTACCCACCTTAACCAACTAATGGTCCTTTTTTGCTTCTTAGTTTTCTGTATTTGAGAAATTTTTTGCATGTATGACCTCCTTGGTCATGGTTTTGCATTTGTGTCCTCTTTACATGATTTTTCTCCTTGAACCCTTGTGTCCATCCATGCAAGCACATATAATATACTGTACCTAAATATATCTAAGTGAGGCTACGGTACTATTCATAGCGCACATCGGTCCGTACTATGGATTTATATCTCCATTCTCAAGTCCAAACAGTCGATATGAACCGCTCAACGTGATCTCACCAAGGGAATATAACATGAATTGCAAAAAGAGAGATGTTTTATGGTGATAATCATGCAACGAACTGACAATTTCTGGTCAACTGCAAGACTAAATTTGGGGGGTTTCAATTGCAAAGTAACGGCTAAAGGAGTTTCATTATGAGACCCTTTGTTGATGTTTATTTGTTCCTCTTTTAAATAAAGGGATGGAGTCACAACTCTTTCCTCTTCAGGATTTCTCCTGCCAAGGGAGATTCTTGGTCACATGCAAAGTGCATGGGAGCATGATGGTGATGTCATAATTACAAGTGCATCGCTCGTGGAACCCTTCTTGGTTGCTGAGCAGAGGAAGAATCCTACACAGGTCTTATTTAAAGCCAGAAACAGCAGCCTTGGTTTATTTTTCTTCATCTACTTTGTTTTGCTTGATTTTTAGTTTACTCAATTTATTTTTCAGGAATTAAAGCCTACTTTAGTACGGGATACTCAAATTGATGTATTTGTAGAGGTGAGTTTGTGGCTCTCAAAGCACTCAGAAGACTTTTTATATATGTTTATCTTGTCACTTTATGTTAGAAATAAAATATAATCTCACTTAAAAATTTTGTAATCAGGGCAGCAGAACAGGAGACAGTGATAATACAAATCAAGCTCCTTGTTGGATTATGGCCCAGTTATTAAGCTTGGTATTATCTCTTTTTATTTGAAATTATTTTTACTAGACAGTTCGTTAGTTTCTTTGTTGGTACTTCTGGATACACATTAAACAGTACTCTGTAACTGCAAATGAGTGTTATATTTATGACCGACTTTTGACACTATCTGACTGTACTAGTAGAGAGAAGCTTGGTTATGGATCCACTTCATTAATTTCAATATGAACTACCTTGTCTTTAGTGTTTTAATTTTTTTTAATATTTTGCATATTTTATTTTGAAGTTTAAAGTTACAAACCAATGATGACATTCAACATTCTACATAAGTTTACATACTTCAACTGCTCTTTCATAATAACTGATGTAAAATGACAATACGTGCGTCATGTCGTGGTGATTTTGAAGAATATGTTAATTCATTGTCTTGTTCACTGATCAAACTGATGTTAATCCTTTTGTAGAAATATAAGCTCTCTTAGTACTTTGAATTTCTTTCAATTTGCATTAGGTTGATGTCCCTGCATCTTCTCTTGCTATTTTATCCGTGTTAGGGGCCCGCAGCAGTTCAATCGAGAATTCCTCATGGGATATTGGCTGGGCTTTGGCCACCTCAAATAATAAACAGGTTCCTTTCTTTTTTGCAACTAATATTTTATTTTATGATGCTGTTCTTGAGCTATAATCATGTCAGCTGAAGCCGCATTTAAATGCAATATTTATGGCTATGACTTGAGTACTACAATATTTACAGGCAAGCCAGTACAAATATGCCTCCTGCAGAGTTTCCTTGCACATTTATTTTTTCCTTTTTTTGTATAACTTATGGTCATTATTGCTTGGGGTTATTGTGTATTGTATCAGGTGGGAAATAAGAAAATGCCTACCTTGAATTCTGATGCAAATTTAAGACCAGATGAATCAAGTGATCCATCATCTCCTGTTAAATCCAGTACAAGAATTGCTATTCTAGGGATTGAGACTTTAAAATACAAGGTACACCTTAACAAACCATTTTATTGTTATGCACAGTGAGTTAGTTTTTAATGGATCTGTAAAGTTCATATTATACATTTTCATTTTAGAGACCTTTAGAGCTTAAGGTTTCACATCATCAGCAACAAGGAGATTTTCTTTTAATAATGGGATCACCATTTGGGGCTTTGGCACCACAACATTTTTATAACAGGTTTGTACTCTTCTATTTCACTTGTCAGTAATTTCACAACATAACCTTGGAGCGGTGAAGTTGTGGTACTCCATTATTAAATAATATATTTTCAGTGTATCAATTGGTGCTGTAGCAAATTGCTTGCCTCCAAGTTCCAGCGGAACCTCCCTATTGCTGGCTGATGTTAGGTGTTTTCCTGGTAACTTAATATCTTAATTGCTTTCTTAATTGTCGCTTAACTTCATATTTAGTACCAATCAACTTGCTGACAATATTGTCAGGAATGGAAGGTGGTCTTGTTTTGGATACACATGCATCTCTTGTGGGAATGCTGATAGCCCCGTTGAGACAGACAGGAACTGATACAGAGATTCAGGTTGTTAGATCATAGTTTTAAATATTATACTGATGACCCTTTTTTTTTTCTGTTTACAACTAATACCTGACAGGACTTTCAGATATTTGCAAGTGAATTTCAACTTTACAATAGGATTATGGTAGGGCTATGTTCCATTTTACAAACTTGCCGCATCTATAACAGATCCTTTTATCCTAAACCCAAGTAACCTAGACTGATCCCAAGTCGAGAAAAGGTTAATATTTGGAATTTAAATACATGAACAACAGTAAAAAGAATTTGATTGAGTTATTATGAAATATTCAGCAGCTTGTGTTTTTTGCTTGACCTATCCCTTTTGACGGGTGGTTGTAATTTCCAAGTACTTCTGGTTATTATGTGAAATTATCATACAATATTCGGTAAAATTTGCAGTAACTATTCATTGATTCATAGCAGTGGTACACTAAAGCTAATAACACTTTTATAAATGTGACAGCTTGTTATGCCATGGGATGCAGTAGCAACTGCATTAAATAACAGATTGAAGGAATCTCAATTTTCTCAAAGCATGCATAACCTAACGGTTTCTCCATTAAAAAAGGCAATCTCATCAATTGCACTTATAACAGTTAATGGATCTTGGGCTTCTGGTATAATTCTAAATAACTGTGGCCTTATTCTGACTAATGCGCATCTTTTGGAGCCATGGAGATTTGGAAGCACCTCATCTCTAGGTTTAGTTAATCAAACAACTCCATTGAGGGAAGAAATAGGGAATAGACAATCTAAGCCGTATTTAAGTTATACTGGATATGGAAAAATATCAGTTCGAGTAAATCACCTGGACAGACAGTTATGGTGTGATGCAAGTGTGGTTTATGTGTCGAAGGGATCTTTGGATGTGGCATTATTACAATTGGACTCTTTTCCGAGTCAATTGTGTGCAGTTGACCTGGATTTTCAGTGCCCCACAAGAGGTGCAACGGTACATGTAATTGGGCATGGCCTCATTGGGCCTCGATCCGGTATGAAACACTATTTAGCATTTTTCTGTGTTCTATTTGGTACATGAATTAAGGATTGCAACCAGCCTATTATGCACAAGGCTAGCTATATATTCATACAAAGCCTCAATGGTGCAAGTCTCTATTTAACACACTTTTGTACTAGCAGCACAATTTGCTAATGGTTATTTTTTAAATGACCAATCCTTGAACAAGTAATTTGGACACAGTTGGAGTTTGTTATATGTGGGATAATTTGGAATTAATCATTATCTGTTTGAAAGGGTTTTTCTAGTACCAGATCCTGTTTGATCTGAAGGTCAGATGTGGTAAGATGCATGATGTCAGCCTCCATCAGGAATGACATCTATTCAATGATTATGTATTGCAGGTCTCTATCCCTCAGTTACCTCCGGGATTATATCAAATGTATTTACAATATCGGGCCCACTATATGCTCCTGAGGCAAGTATAGTTGAAACCCAAAATAGTAGCAGCATACCAGTAATGCTGCAAACAACAGCAGCTGTTCATCCTGGAGCCAGTGGTGGTGCTGTAGTCAATTCAGATGGCCAATTGGTTGGGCTAATAACAAGGTACTTTCTTCATCCTAAAGTGATAATTTCTGTTTAAAATACTCGTTTGCTAGATTGTAAATAGCCAATGCCTCCTTTTTTTTTAGTATTTGCAAAGGGCCTCTTATTGCTGGGCAGTTGAAACAAAAGAGGAAATAATTAACAGACTGAGAACCACGCCTAGCCAATTAGTTAAGGCTTTATTCTTTGAATGAGAGGTTGCAGGTTCAAAACCTAGTGCATATAACTGGGTGTGAATTGAGGGCTTTGACCCTCATCTCTTGCTCACAAAAAGAAAAATGAATAAACTATCTGATTTTCTGAAACCTATTTTAGAAACAACCCTTATTAAAAGATCCATTGATAAAAGAATATACTTCTATTGTATCATCATAAATATACTTTGTCTTAAACTTTGCTAAGATAAGGCTGAAAATATAGGTTTTTACAATTTATAGATTAGGTAGGGCCTCTTTTTGGCAATTTTCCTTGTATTGAGGTTGGTTTTAAGAGTCATGCTTTGATATACTAACTTTTTTAATACATTGTAACAATTAGTCCTTAAATTTGGCATTATGATTGTTTTTATTTACAACATTATGTTCAGTATAAAGTGAAAATTTGTTTTGTGTTCATTTTTTCTTTTTGTTTTCAGCAATGCTAAGCATGGAAGTGGGAGTAATATACCCCACATGAACTTTAGCATCCCGTGCAAATCTTTAGAACCAGTCTTCAAATTCTCAGGTAGTTTTGACCTTTTACTTTGTGTACTAACTACTTAGCAACCATTCAATGTTTTATTAAATATGAAGAAACTTCTACTCACTTGTTGTATAACTCCTTTTGTTAGAACAAGGAAAACTATCAATTTTGGAGCAGCTAGATAAACCAAATGAGGTCTTGTCATCTGTCTGGGCATTGGCACCTTTGCCACTGGAGTCTGCACTGCAAAAGCCTGTACTTGAAGGGAGAGGCAGACAACTAATAGGGCCTCGTTTCATTGATTTCCTAACTGAGAAGCAAGGAGAACTGACATCTGGCACTGACCTGGAGAATATATTGAATAAAAAACTTGCAAGCAGAATTTGATATTGATGAATTGATCTTTTAAGCATAATAATTGTTATGCGAAATCAAAAGTAATTTATTTTTTAACAGCAAAGCATTGCCTGATGGTACTAAACAGTCCAGGAAAGGATAAATGTTCTGTTTTTCCTCTCTACGAATGAGTAGGATTAATTTTGATCAATGTATAATTTGTAGTTGCATGAATTGCCATTGGTTTAATCTGGAGACAGAAAAATAGCCACCATCTTGGCAAGAGAACATGCTACTTATTATTTCTTTAATTTGTCAAATGCTTTGAGCTAGAAAATTCAATTATTGTAGAAGCAAGTCGTTGACCTATCTACATTGGTATCTGACCTATCAACAATCGTCAATGTATTTGTTGAAGAGATTGAGGACTGCTAAAGGTGAAAATAACAAGCAAGGTTATTACTGTGTTTATGCTCATTAATGCTTGCTTGAGCTGATCGTAGATTGTAGCTTCCTCGTAAATGATGCTTCAAAATTACATAAACAAATGGGATACTAATAACGATGCAATTTTTATTCAAGCTATCAAGACAATATCAAACAACATATCTATTATAGATCGAAATACAAAACTAGCACAACGTAGGCCTAAGACCAATCAAGAAAACTTTGATCTCTGGAAATGATTAAAGAGCAAAGCACCACATTAGTGCCTCTTTTTAATTCCATGAAGACATGCCCAACCATCCATTTCAGAAAGAGATATTGCATCCAAGTATTTTGAGTATGCTTCTTCTATTTGCGGTGCCTGTATCAGCCAAAATAGTTGTGCAAATAAAACATATTAACTAAAGTTCCTGACTAAATGAATCATGTATCTGGCAAATCTAGCATGCTCACAAAGATTTTCAATGATTGACTAATCCATCAGTGCATGCTACAATTATTGGTCAACAAGAATAATATTGATTACCTGCTCAGTTAAAATGCCTGAGAGGCCGATAATAGAACCAGGCTTTCCATAAGAGATGATATCTTCAGCCAGCTCCATCAATGGATTCAACAGTATGTTTGCTATTATAATGTCAAATTCCCCTTTTCTCGAATCCAAATCATTCACTTTGCCATCTGGAGAAGCTGAGCCATTTTTGCTTGACACCAAGTAAAGCGGCATTCTGCTAGGATCAATACTGTTCAAGGAGGAATTTTGGTGTGCTGAGGTCACAGCATGTGGGTCTATGTCTAATCCTACAGATAAGGTTGCTCCCATCTACTCTAAAGATATGCAATGAGCATAAAAATTAAAGAATTATCATGCATATAAGGTTCTGAACTAACCAGGCAGATACTAGACTTTTTTTGAAACCCTTGGCAGTGGCTCAGGCAGATACTACACTTGTTAGGAACATTATGACACAAAACAATATGGTCTTCCATAATTTTGAGTGTATCTGGCCAAAGTTCGGATAACTATAGTCCTCATTAACTTTTAGTTCAACCATACAAACTCAAATAAACCACAAGAAATAGAAAATTGAGATAAGAGTGGTCCCCACTAGCTGGGTAGTGTTTTTGCTGTAAGGTGACTGTGTGTTGAACTACACTGAATTGGACCTGAACCTCAAAATTCATCTATCTTGCTTCATGATGTTTGGTGTATTGAAACAAAGAATAACAAAATGTAAGTGAAGAACAAAACCTTGAGCGCAGCTATTCCCAATATGCCAGATCCAGTGCCATAGTCAAGTACATGCTCCCCACCTTTTATGATCTTGTGTAGAAACAAAAGGCATAGCTTAGTGGTTGGGTGCTCTCCTGTGCCAAAAGCCAATCCAGGATCTAGTATGATATTTGTTGCTTGCATATCCTATCAAACACATAAGAAAATAACCATCTAATGTTGAGTGGTCCTATTAAAAAAATTATATGGAGTGATATGAAGCAAAAATCTTGAAGGACTGCAAAGCAGACCAGGAGTACTAAAATTCCACCTGGACCAACAAATTATTCCGGTTATGAAAAATAATTTACCCAACTTGATTATTGCCCAGATAACCCAAATTAAACATGTGTCAAATATGCAGTTAAGCTCCAATAATGTTAAATTACAGAACAAAAAACTTCCATCTAAATTTGAAACAATGGTATGTCAGTTAAGTTTTAAGATTCAATCTACCCTATGTTTCATGAGATTTTAGTTTAATATTTTACCTGAGCAAGCTAACACAATCAATTCAACAAGAATCAAAGGAAAGAAATTACAAAATGGAACTTGAACCAGCAGTCAATATTTACCAGTTGTTTTGGCCATTTTTTTTTTTTTTAAATGGCTTGGCAGTGACTGCTGAGGAAGTTGTTAGTCACATTTTAAATGGCTTGGCAGTGACTAGAGAAAATTATTGTTGGAAATGTTAGTAATAACATATCACTAGAAAAATTATTTACAGTAGAAGCATACCGGAGGATCCCTCCAAGCTGGAACAACCCAAAGACCATCAGTTACTTTAGTAGGTTGAAAAGATTTCTGAACGGTAAATAAAAAGGAAAATTAGAAAAGAATTACTTTAATAGATATAATAATAACAGTAGCTAAACATAAGAACAAATCTCAAGGAGCAGACTATGGGTATCACGACTTAATTAAGAAATAATAGCTGAAAGAATAAAAATAAAATTTTATAACCTGTACCATTGACACCCAATCGCACTGCTTTCCGACAGAGATATCATAACTTGGGTTATATTCTAGACAAATGGAAGATGCTGCTTCAGAGATACAAGTTCCCACTCTCGCATTTTGTGGGAATATTGATGTTATACCAATCTGAGTTATAGAAAGTGAAAAATCAAATAAGATAAAGAAAATCTAGTGATATTAAAAATTAGGGTTATTCTACTTTACAGATTCTATAAAGCTTGAAAACAGGATTGTTCTCCAATTTATCATTGGATGTCAATTTTATTTCAGATGTGGGATTACCATCTTATAACTCCACTAAGCTTGAAGGTACAAAATTGATAAAAGAAATAAATAAACAAATCGAAAAGACAAACTTCATCAAGGTCTCCAAAATCACTCAACTCGTCCATATATGCAGAGCTGGCACCAAAAGAGAGCAGAGCTTCAGACAGGGCCTCCTATATTACAAAGATTAATAATTAGTAAAAGTAGCAAAGTTGAAAGGCAATCTAGTAAGAATAAGCATCTTAAATACAGAAAATCTGAATATAATTTCTAGGAATGCATAGATCCTCTCATAATTATTACTCCCCCCTTTATATGTTGCCGAGTTTCTAGGAAATGTCAATTAGAGGATCTAATTGGTAATAGTCTCTGAGTTCTAAACTTTGTCCATTAGAAAGATTCCGTGAGAAATTATGATGTGTAAATGAAATTTACAATAATATCATGGCACAAAAGTAAACTCTGAAATATTTTGATTAGCACTGAAGATTATGCATTGTTGCAATCCAAAAGTATATATTAATAAAATTCTGAGGTCAAGATTAGGAACACGTCAAAAGGTATAATATAAGACTTATCCTAGCTTATTACGGCTGCGGAGATAATACCAATAGTTACACTCAACCAATTAAAGTAGGCTTATGTGTTGCCTAATCCAAGTGCAACCTGATGTTATGACAAGGGATAATCATACAACTTAGAAGAGCAATTCATCTGAATTAACCAATACCACTACCAAAATATGTTTGAATAGTTCCACATTCACACTACCCAAACTGTAAAAGTAAATTTGTTTCAAGAGAGACATGCACTGACAGCATCTTGTTTCTGGCAGCGGATGTTGACGGAGAGGTAAGCATCTGAGACGTAAGTAAAAGAATAGCTGCTAGAAGTAACAGCAGAAAAGCCATTCAATTGCACATAACGAGCGAGGCTTCGTTTGGATTTGAACCTTGCTGAAGTTAAGAATGGCGGGATGAGAATTTGGGGAGGGAGGAGCGAAGTGCAATAGGTAGTGTACGGTGGGGATGATGCAGGACACTGGTGGGATTTGAAAGGTATGAGGCATTTGATGAGAGAGAGACGGCTATGGAGGCTCGCCGCCATGGTTTCTTCCTTCTCTCCGTCCGAACGGAGTAAACTACACTTGGGCTGATTGCTCGCGGCATTGGATCTCTTAGGAAATACTTTAACAGAGTAGTTTTGGGCCTTTTGGCTTCATGCAACGCACGCACAGACTATAGAATCAAACAAGCGCTTTATATGGTTGTTGCGCTGCATAAAACCAAAATGGCTCTATTAAAATCTTTACCCGGAATCTTTTCTTTCATCTATGAGAACACGGAGTAGATCCCATGCCCATCGGACCTACTTTTAGGTTCAACGAGCATGATGACCGTCCGATCTCATTTAAGATTTTACGCGCGAAGTTTAAAGTGTTCCGCACAAATCTTAAAACAAATTGACGATGTAGGTCCGATGGATGTATGGACGTCCATCGGACCTACTCTCAAGTGTTCATCTATACCTTATTTAATCTAAAATTAATTTTCTTTATAATTAAACTTACGAAAAAAAGGTAAATTAATCGTGTCAATTCGACTACTACTACAAAATAAAAAATTAATATAATTATGGCAAATGCTTTTGTGCATACAAATAAATTTGGATCATTCATTTGTTACTGATCGAATGGTCAGTTGATTTCTTTATAAGCGAATATTCTCCGTTAAATTTAACAGAAATTTTTTTTGGAAGGGTAACACAGTAATTTACACTTTGAAGCGTGCTCTTTCTGTTCGTCTCCGCTCATATGTCTCCTCCCTCCGACAAAGCTCTAATCCAAGCCAAAGAGTCAGTATCCGCCGTGCCCTTCTTTGCTGGAGCAAACTCTAACCCTCACTGGGGTTCCGCCATGAGGAGTTGCGGTGGCTGTCGACGAAGGTTTTCGTGCGTGGAAGCTTCGAAAAAAGATGAAAACTGTGAGGCAGTGGAGGGGGACGAAGTGGAGAAGAAGACAAAAATAGCTAAGACTTTAGAGAGAAGAAAGGGGACATCCCTCCTCGTCTCACTCGCACCGCAGACACGAAGGCCTCGATCTCTCATCCTCCTCCGAAGAAGAAGCGAGTCGCTCTTAGCGAGTTGCCCAGTCTATCCAACGCCGTGACTTCAAGGTCTGGCACTGTTCAGTCGAAGGTTAAAAAGAGCAGATCCGAGAAGAAAGAACAAGACTTGAAGATCGAGAAGTGTTCTTGCAAGGAGAAGAAGACCTGTGTTTCTACCACTGACACCGCTGATGCAGAAAGCGAGGTTGAAGATCCACATATGGTTGCGCCGTATGCTGAAGATATATACCAGTATCTACGATTGATGGAGGTAATGCTTAATTTTATGGTTTAATCGTTAGCTAAGATTACAGTTCTTGGTTTCGATTTAGCTTATTTCTCTAATTAGATTTCATTTCTGTTTAGTTCTTGGTTACCAAAATAAATTATTTTCCCTGTGAATTTTTTTTCTAAGTTCCGTTGTTATGTTCTAGATCCTATGGAATTTTGTTGCCTGATTGTTTGTTTTCCTATATAAGCTAATGGGAAGATTATATCCCCTGGTAAATAGAATAACATTCCCAGAATTGAAAATTTGCATCAAAGATGTGATTTTCAGACATGAAAGTGATTTGAAAATACACGAAACAATTTTTATTTAATTAGAGAAAACATGTGAAAGTGTTGGGCTGAATCATTAAATTTGAAAAGGAACATGATTGGAGACATAGGCGCATAGTCGGAATTACAAATTGTTCATTGTCTGATTTTAATTCTAACAACTCAAGAGACAAATGAGAAAGGTTTGTGAGAGTTGGAGGTTAAATAAGATAAATTGAAAAGTTTAAGGGCAAATAAGAAACCGAAGAGTTTTGGAAGGATATATGAAAAATTATCCCAATTATGTTTCACCCACTAGATTTGTATTAATCTTCTCAATTGTGTGCAGGAAAATGATGCTGCTAGTAATATCGAAAAACTCCGGGAATTGTCGTAGTGGTCTGAAGAACTTGTCCTCAACTGTAAATGTCTAAAATTATCGAGTTTGGTCTTTGTTTTCATTGCATTTATTTTTTCTCTTCTTATCCCAAGAAGACAATTCCTAACTCAGTTTTTTTTTATAATTGCTTCTTTGAAAGCAGGTATCAAAAGCAATTGTGATGAAGTAGCAGATGGGCCGTTGAAGTATGAGAAAAGAAGTAGGGTTAATATTGTTCTTTTGTTGATTTTGATATGAACCCATGAACAGTTCCGGTAAGTTGCATTTACAATATCTGGAATGTAATATATATATCTAAACAGTTCCCCCTCTATGGAAATTGAATATTTGAACTTGAAATTCTCTTTTTGGGTTCAAGCCAATCGGATGTTGTTCTGGCATTACAGATATATTTGATACTTGGCACTATAACATTTTATGAAATATATTACTATGATTTTCTTTGTCAAATAATTGTTCTTTAAAAATCATTAGACAGTAAAAGCTTTGGAAAAAGAGACTGTGGGGAGTGCTATGAAATGTGATTGAAATGCGCTACTGAATCCCTTATATTTTTGTGTGGTGAATTGATTATTTGAATACCTTGACTTGTTGGAATTGTATGCTAAATCGAATTATTAAATGGTATTGCTGCTTGAATTGGCATTAAATGGTATTAAATGGTATTATATGGTATTGCTGCTTGAATTGGTATTAAATGGTATTGCTGCTTGAATTGGCATTGCTGCTTGAAATGGTATTAAATGGTATTGCTGCTTGAATTCGTATTAAATGGTATTAAAGACAACTGTGCATTAAACGGTATTGAACCAAGGCAACTGTGAATAAAACGGTATTGAATTTGATATAAACTGTGAATCAAAACAACCTTGAATTGCTCACATAGGTCCTAGGTGCTAATTAAACAACATGCCTTCACAAAAGCATACGAATTGGGAGTTAAAAATTACACATTCCTATCGACAAAGTCACACTACATCAAAAACTAACATCATGGTGTAGCCAATGTCATTACAATTGCATGCCATCCAAGTAACTTACATGCTACTTAAAGAACAACAAAATTAGAAAACCAATTAGAAATGCAATTATTAGTTTCCTATACATCACATTCATTTTTTCCTCAAACCAGCGAAGCATGAATTGGGTTTGCATTTGGTGAAAAATAGCGTCGTCGCACCACCCCACAAATCCATGATTAGTAGTGGTACAATTATAGTATCTTCAGCCGTTGTTGTTTGCGGTGTATGCCGTTGTCACAATAGTTACTCGTAGACATCTCCGGCAAATAGGGTTTGACATCCTTTGCAAAAAGTAAGTGGCACAACAACATTAGCACAAAACTCAAACATTAACTTTGAAAGCTTTAATGGAATGGAATGGACTAAGAAATAAAGAAATAAATTGAAAGCTTTAATGGAATACATAGTTGTACTAGTAATTAAGAAATAAATTGAATTGGCATATTAAGAAACATAGCTGTACCAGTAATGGAATACATAGCTATACCAGTAGAGCATAACATAGCTGTACCAGTAATTAAGAAATAAATTTCTCAAAGAGGGGCTAATTGACCAAAGTCCAATTTCTCAAAGAGGGTCTAATAGAAACAATATGTACTCCAACTTCGTACACAAATATGCATGAAACTATGAAATTGTTCCAAGAGCTTACCCTCTTTTGGCATGAATCCAGACACCTACTCCATGAACTCCTCCATCAGACCTTGTTGCAACAAGTAGACAGCATGAATTGGGGATTAGGACTAAGAAGAACTTGCCTTATTGGATCTATAAACAACAAAAATTGTCATGATTTCAAAAAACAATTATGGATGTTACACAATTAGCTTACATTTTAATTTCTGCAAGCACCATACCATGTTGGTACATTACAACTATAAATTGAAAGAAATTGAGTTGTAATTTTCCAGTGTGATGTTTGTTGGTGTCTTATAACTATAAATTTCTCACTTCCAATCGAACATTTTGCACCAGTTCCTTTACTTTTTAAACCAGTTCTTTGTATTTTGCACCAGTTGAAGCACGCATCAATCAGACAACTACCCATTAATCAAGGATTTACAGCATCAATGGTTATTAACAGTACAAAAAATTAACAGTACCAGAAAACAGCACAGACAGTACAAAAAAGGCAAGCAAAAAATGGTTATTAACAGTATCAGAAAAAATTATTAACAGCACAGAAAAGGTAAGCAAAATTTTTTTATTAACAGTACCAAGAACACAGTACCAGAAAACAGCACACACAGTACAAAAAATGGTTATTAACAGTACCAGAAAAATTAACAGTACAAAAAATTAACAGCATCAATGAAATAAATGGTTATTAACAGTACATAAAATTATTAACAGTACCAGAAAATAGCACACACAGTACAAAAATTATCAGCAAAAAATGATCAGCGTCTTAAAGGTGAAATTCAGCTACCTGTGCCTGTGCTTGCTAGTACCTGAGAAGGGGCGAAAATTCAACAGGGAGTGAGAGACGGAATTGGGAGTGGCGACAGAAGAGAGTGCGAGGCGGAATTGGGAGTGAGAGTGAGAGGCGGATTTGGGATTTGGGAGTGGCAGATTTAGAAGGGAGAGATGCAAAAATGTATGTGATGCAAAAATTTCGAATGGAAAATCGGACTTAAAGACGGGATTGGTAAAAAATACATCCAAGTCAGCGATCCGTGTGATCGTATCTCATTGGCTCCCAGCGGGTCTAATTAAAATCTGCTCAGTGGGGTCCGTGGGTCAGAGAGTGTGTCTTAATATACAAAAAAATGTATTGTTTAACCCTAAATACATATGAAAATAATTCTTCATTAATGTTTTTATTTTTGTAACATCTTATAAAGCCAAATGATACTTACCAACATCATTTTAAGAGGGTTTGATCATTTTTTTTTTCATTCGAACGCATGAAATATTTTCGGACCGTTCGTTTTCACGCGGAAATTCAACGATCGATCTGCAACAAAAGTTGTCGAAATATTATTTTGAAATGATCAAGGGACCATATTGAACGCAACCAACATAAAAGTTCGAAAGTTGTATTATATTTGAGCTTCGATCGAACACGAAATGTTTATGGCCATACGATGACCCAATTTTCTATCAACTAGATGGATGGGTAAACGACAAAAAAAAACTGAAAAATTTCATGAAATACATTAAATGCAGTGCTCTTGATTTGAACGGTCCCGATCGGTCAACGGACAACGTCATTATGTGTACCTTCAGTAACTTACAAAGCAAGGGTATATGTTTCATGAAACATAAACTCATGCTTTGTGAGACTATGAAGAACCAGAAAAATAGTTTGACCGTGGATCGATCGGGACCGTTCAAATCAAAGATTACAACATTTAATCAAGTGCAACAGATTTTGACGGAGTTTTAACTTTATTTACCCATCCATCAAGCGGATGGAAAACCAGAACATCGAAGGGTTACGAAGACTTCACGTTGGATCGAGGCTCCAACAAAAACATAGTTCAGAACTATTATGTTGGATACGCATAACACTTTTACTTGATCACTTCAAAATAAATTTGAAATCATTTCATGATAGATCGACCGTCCATCGCCCGTCCGGAAATGAACGGTCCACAAATTTTATTACATGATGAAGGAACTAAAAATGAAGAAATTATATAAAATTAACATTTATAATTATGATTTTGTAGTAAAAAAATTGCACAAGGTTTGAAAATGTATTTTTCATTTTTTTTAATTTATTTGCTGCATCTATTTAAAAAAAATTACATAATAAAAAATTGCAAAAGGTTTTAAAAAAATGATCAAACCCTCTAAAAATGAAAAAAATGATTAATACTAAAGTGATTATTAATTTGAGAAAATGCAAAAAAATTTAAAAATGCAAAAATTTGCAAAAAATACCCTCTCTCAATTACTGTCGGTTTTTTCTTTGTTTTGTTATAGTGATTATTAATTTGATTAATTTGATAAATTTGATAAAAAACTAAAATCTAAATAAAATTTCATGGAAAGACTCATTGACTCAAATTAAAAATTAAAAAATTATTAAATAATTACAAATAAAAATATAAAATAAAATAAATAATAAATTAAAAATATAAAAAATTTGGTAGACTCTTTGTATCAGGGTTGAATCTAGATGATACTACATTCAGATTAAAGATAGACTCATTAACTGATTTACATAGATTTTGACATCTAAAATTTGACATCCACATTTTTAATTTAATAATTTGACATTCAAAATTACATGGAAAACATTAGGTAGTTTTTTTTTGTTTCATGCGCTAAAAATCGTGCAACACACTCAGAGCAAATCAGCCACGCAGATTGCAACACATTACTGAGATACTTAATTTGTTTAATAATTTAAAAATCATTCCCTACATCAAATTGCCTCCCCATTGCAAAGTACAAAATATGCCAAACATCAAATCGTTTCATTAATGGAAATACCATCATCACATTTGGGAGAGATGAAAACTGTTTGTACACACATCAGATTGCATAAAAACTCACATCCAAGCTTTTAGTTCTCCAAGACACTACTGTTCAAACAAAAATCTAAGATCACATATTACTACAAAGATAGAATAATCAGAACACAGTACCACTAAATATTGATCACAAATGCCTAAAAGGCTTTCTTCTTAAAACAAAAATGGAGCAAACTTGTGCAAGACACATTAGAGCAACTATCTTGATATCATCTCTTCTATAACATACTTCAAACAGTTTAAAAATAAGGTGTCAAACTTGTAAGTCAGATTTCAAACAATTATTTCAAACTTGATTTCATCTCTAAATTTATTCAAAAATAAAGGTGTCAGACTTCAAACAATTAGAGCAAACTTGATTTCATCTCTACCTTGATTTTATATTTTTTGACTTTGTAAGTCGACTTCTTTGTATTTGTTGAACCATTAAGTCTAGCCTTATTGTGGACCACCAGGAACTCCTTCTCCTCTATCTTCTTTCTCTCTCTTCAAAAAGTTCATTTGCTGAATTCCAGTGTTACATTACAGAGCTAAATCCATTGTTGCATTATATTGCTTCATCTCTAATATTACATTATCTTGACATAAATTTCGTGTGATTTCATCCAATATAATTAAGGATCACTTAGTCATTTACATTTAGCGATTCATACATTTAGTAAGAAAATGAACCTACCTTACTTCCATCGTCCACAAAACGACAAGGTAGCTATCCAATACTATGATATCATCACTTACCCTCAAGTGCAAACTTTTCATATGTTTCTGCCCCTGAAAATTTAGAAATTTAAATAAGTAAAAAGCTCAAATTTCTTGGAAAGGAAGTAGACAGCTTGTGATTGCTTTACTCATGATTTTACTTATGATTGTTTCCTTATGATATTTACACACTAATTTTATTTTGTAGCATCAAGTGTTGCCACACGACTTGATCATGGCATTGAAATTTATGGAAGTAGATCGGGCAACTCAGTTCGTGCTTATGCTCGACGGCTTGAAACCTGAACAAAGGAAAAAAGTTTCAGATTTAGGGTTTGGTTGTCTTTTCAAATTGCATCTAATACTGATCAGCCGTTTGTTGATAGCAACACTCAGCAAAATCTACCAATCGGATGTCCAAACATTTCGTATTGGTGAAAAGAATGTATCACTCACCCCATGGGATGCATATTGTATGGGTTTGAGAGATGAAGGCATTCACATCGACATGTTTAGGAGAGAAGCTCCAGATGAGGCCCTCTTCAATCAACTTGAAAATCCTAATACCCATAACATCTCTTTTCACGATCTTAAGTCCAGCATTTTAAATCTTGGCACGACGGATGAGAACTTTGTTAGAATATTTGTGCTCTTGATGATTGCTGGACTTTTAGCCCAACCAGGTGGATGATCGTATACCTTGGGAGTATGTTAGTATAGTGGAAAATATCGATCTCGTATCTAAGTACAATTGGGCTGAGTTCACAGTATCGTTCTTGCATCGCAATATCGGACAAAATAAATCTACAAAGATGTGCCTAGAGGGCAACTTCATATTACTCCAAGTAATTTTATTATTGCAACTTAATTTTAGGCTACTACTATTAACTCCCAAGTTACTTGAGATTATAATTAGTAAGTTGCTTGAGAGCTCAAACTGCTGAAATATAATGAGTCAATGAACTGTTTGAGGGCTGCAATTAGTGAGTCAATGAGTCTTTCTCACTATTTGTGTCACTTGTGTTTTCATGCAGTTGTGGTACTATGAGCATGTACAAGAAATAGCCAACAGCTATTTGGACCACCATCATCTCTTAATGTCCAAATAGACCCGTGAACAAATGAAATGTAGGGAAGACTATGAGCGTCGACATGGACGGTTCTACGGAAATATAATTCAGCATCTTTGTGTATCACAAGTTGAAAAACAACTCCGTTCATTTTCTAATGAGGTCCAGGTTACTTTCCTAATTTTTTTAAGTTCTAGCCTTCTCTTCAATTTTTGGCACATGCAAGACATCTTTAATATGAAATTTTCTGCATAGAAACAATATGCACTGATTTCTATGTTCTTAAACAATATACACTTATTTCTGTACTATTAATAACCATTTGTTTCATTGATGCTGTTAATTTTTTGTACTGTTAATAACCATTTTTTTTATTGTTAATTTTTCTGGTACTGTTAATAACCATTTTTTGTATTGTGTGCTGTTTTCTGGTACTGTGTGTGCTTGGTACTGTTAATAACCATTGATGCTGTAAATCCTTGATTAATGGGTAGTTGTCTGATTGATGCGTGCTTCAACTGGTGCAAAATACAAAGAACTAGTTTAAAAAGTAAATGAACTAGTGCAAAATGTTTGATAGGAAGTGAGAAATGTATAGTTATAAAACACCAGCAAACATCACACTGGAAAATTACAACTCAATTTCTTCCAATTTATAGTTGTAATGTACCAGCATGGTATGGTGCTTGCAGAAATTAAAATGTAAGCTAATTATGTAACATCCATAATTATTTTTTAAAATCATGACAATTTTTGTTGTTCATAGACCCAATAAGGCAAGTTATTCTTAGTCCCAATTTCTAATTCATGTTGTCTACTTGCTGCAAAAGGTCTGATGGAGGAGTTCATGGAGTAGGTGTCTGGATTCATGCCAAAAAAGGGTAAGCTCTTGGAACAATTCATAGTTTCATGTATATTTGTGTACAAAGTTGGAGTACATATTGTTTCTATTAGACCCTCTTTGAGAAATTGGAACTTTGGTCAATTAGCCCCTCTTTGAGAAATTTATTTCTTAATTACTGGTACAGTTATGTTATGCTCTACTGGTACAGCTATGTATTCCACTGGTACAGTTATGTTTCTTAATATGTCAATTCAATTTATTTCTTAATTACTGGTACAGCTATGTATTCCATTAAAGCTTTCAATTTATTTCTTTATTTCTTAGTCAATTTCATTCCATTAAAGCTTTCAAAGTTAATGTTTGAGTTTTGTGCTAATGTTGTTGTGCTACTTACTTTTTGCAAAGGATGTCAAACCCTATTTGCCGGAGATTGTCTACGAGTAACTATTGTGACAACGGCACACATCGCAAACAACAACGGCCGAAGATACTATAATTGTACCACTACTAATCATGGATTTGTGGGGTGGTGCGAAGACACTATTTTTCACCAAATGCAAATCCAATTCAAGCTTCGCCGGTTTGAGAAAAAAATGAATGTGATGTATAGGAAACTAGTAATTGCATTTCTAATTGGTTTTCTAATTTTGTTGTTCTTTAAGTAGCATGTAAGTTACTTGGATAACATGTAATTGTAATGACATTGGCTACGCCATGATGTTAGTTTTTGATGTAATGTGACTTTGTCGATATGAATGTGTAATTTTAACTCCCAATTTGTATGCTTTTGTGAAGGCATGTTGTTGTTTAATTAGCACTTAGGACCTATGTGAGCAATTCAAGCTTGTTTTGATTCACAGTTCATATCAAATTCAATACCGTTTTATTCACAGTTGCCTTGGTTCAATACCGTTTAATGCACAGTTGTCTTTGCAATACCATTTCGAGCAACAATGCCAATTCAAGCAGCAATACCATTTAATACCAATTCAAGCAGCAATACCATATAACACAATTCAAGCAGCAATACCATTTAATACCATTTAATACCATCTAATGCCAATTCAAGCAGCAATACCATTTAATAATTCGATTTAGCATACAATTCCAACAAGTCAAGGTATTCAAATAATCAATTCACCACACAAAAATACAAGGGATTCAGTAGCACATTTCAATCACATTTCATAGCACTCCCCACAGTCTCTTTTTTCAGAACTTTTACTATCTAATGATTTTTAAAGAACAATTATTTAACAAAGAAAAACATAGTAATATATTTCATAAAAGGTTATAGTGCCAAGTATCAAATATATCTGTAATGCCAGAACAACATCCGATTGGCTTGAACCCAAAAAGAGAAAATTTCAAGTTCAAATATTCAATTTCCATAGAGGGGGAACTGTTTAGATATATATTACATTCCAGGTATTGTAAATGCAACTTACCGGAACTGTTCATGGGTTCATATCAAAATCAACAAAAGGACAATATTAATCCTACTTCTTTTCTCATACTTCAACGGTCCATTTGCTACTTCATCACAATTGCTTCTGATACCTGCTTTCAAAGAAGCAATTATAAAAAAAAAACTGAGTTAGGAATTGTCTTCTTGGGATAAGGAGAGAAAAAATAAATGCAATGAAAGCAAAGACCAAACTCGATAATTTTAGACATTTACATATTGTTGAAGACAAGTGCTTCAGACCACTACGACAATTCGCGGAGTTTTTCGATATTACTAGCAGTATTATTTTCCTGCACACAATTGAGAAGATTAATACAAATCTAGTGGGTGAAACATAATTGGGATAATTTTTCATATACCCTTCCAAAACTCTTCGGTTTCTTATTTACCCTTAAATTTTTTAATTTATCTTTTTTAACCTCCAACTCTCACAAACCTTTCTCATTTGTCTCTTGAGTTGTTAGAATTAAAATCAGACAATGAACAATTTGTAATTCCAACTATGCGCCTATGTCTCCAATCATGTTCCTTTTCAAATTTAATGATTCAGCCCAACACTTTCACATGTTTTCTCTAATTAAATAAAAATTGTTTCATGTATTTTCAAGTCACTTTCATTTCTGAAAATCACATCTTTGATGCAAATTTTCAATTCTGGGAATGTTATTCTATTTACCAGGGGATATAATCTTCCTATTAGCTTATATAGGAAAACAAACAATCAGGCAACAAAATTCCATAGGATCTAGAACATAACAACAGAACTTAGAAAAAAAATTCACAGAGGAAATAATTTATTTTGGTAACCAAGAACTAAACAGGAATGAAATCTAATTGGAGAAATAAGCTAAATCGAAACCAAAAACTGTAATCTTAGCTAACGATTAAACCATAAAATTAAGCATTACCTTCATCAATCGTAGATATTGGTATATATCTTCAGCATACGGCGCAACCATATGTGGATCTTCAACCTTGCTTTCTGCATCAGCGGTGTCAGTGGTAGAAACACAGGTCTTCTTCTCCTTGCAAGAACACTTCTCGATCTTCAAGTCTTGTTCTTTCTTCTCAGATCTGCTCTTTTTAACCTTCGACTGAACAGCGCCAGACCTTGAAGTCACAGCGTTAGATAAACTGGGCAACTCGCTAAGAGCGACTCGCTTCTTCTTCGTGTGAGGATGAGAGATCGAGGCCTTCGTGTCTGCGGTGCAAGTGAGACGAGGAGGGATGTCCCCTTTCTTCTCTCTAAAGTCTTAGCTATTTTTGCCTTCTTCTCCACTTCGTCCCCCTCCACTGCCTCACAGTTTTCATCTTTTTTCGAAGCTTCCACGCACGAAAACCTTCGTCGACCACCACCGCAACTCCTCATGGCGGAACCCCGGTGAGGGTTAGAGTTTGCTCCAGCAAAGAAGGGCACGGCGAATACTGACTCTTTGGCTTGGATTAGAGCTTTGTCGGAGGAAGGAGACATATGAGCGGAGACGAACAGAAAGAGCACGCTTCAAAGTGTAAATTACTGTGTTACCCTTCCAAAAAAAATTTCTGTTAAATTTAATGGAGAATATTCGCTTATAAAAAAATCAACTGACCATTCGATAAGTAACAAATGAACGGTCCAAATTTATTTGTATGCACAAAAGCATTTGCCAATATTTATACATATGTACAGAAGTATTTATACCTATGAGGTGAACAATTTTTACGTAAATAATTGTCTTTCAACCAAATCTCTCAAACGTACCCGCACCATAAATATCTATAGGGGACTACTCAATCTATATGGGGGGGGGGACCATACACATTTTTAGAGGTGAATTTTTTTTTCCGTTCAGTGTCGTCCATATTTCTAACGATCTGTGAGGAATTTTACGAATCTAAAATCACGAACGTCTTCTACACAATTTTCTCTTTCAAATGAGATCCAAAATGACGTACTTTCGGGCTCATCGCCACACAAGTATTTACACATCGACGTGCAACTATTTATTCCTATACTTGCAAATATTTTTTACATATGGCACTAGATAATGTCTGAAAGTATTAATATAAAGTACTGCAAGTATTTATACCTCTGCACTAAAATATTTATACCTATGTGGTCAACTATTTTTGTTAGAGGAAGGTTAATGCGGGGATGATTGGATAAGGTTGATGCATGCGGTGATACGGGGTCCCCACTACTTCATTAGAGGAAGGTTGACGCGGGAATGATTGGGGACTGGAAAATGGATGATCATAACAAGTTACGTATTAAAGTATTAATATCTTATTTTTCAAGTATTAATATCTTATCTTCCAAGTATTTATATCTACGAAGGTTGATGCGATTTATATTTATGAAAGTTGACGTGGAGACGAGTGCATGGACTGTGAAATGGGGACCATATAATTAGTGGGAATCATAAAGGAAGATTGTTGCTGGAATTTTAAAATAATAATTAGTGGGAACATATAATCTCTTTTTAAAATAATAATTAGTGGAACTATATAATTAGTGAGGACCATAATATATCGAATAAGAGTTTCTGGAGTTTCACTCACGAGTTTATTCCTCTGAATGCAAATAGCGGGTACTGAAATAATTATTCCATAAAAAAAAAATACGGTAGAACTCGCATACTATCTCAGATAGTATGGACAACTGCCCAACAGAACGAGAGAAGCAAAGAGAAAAGGCTCGTCGCCGTCGGAGACAAAAGGACGAAAGTCAAAAGTAAAAAAAAAGCAAGCGACAGGGAGTCTTCGGGGTTTGACCGGTAACTATCCTTCTTTTACCTTCTTGTATGCGTGGATGGTGGAACCCAAGTAATTGATTTAGTTTAATCACGCTTAATATCCTGGGGTCCATTGTCAGTCTCCAAATTGTACGGGAGATTAGCTTAGAATAAAATGACAGGATCATAGCATTAATATAATCCAGGAGCAGCCACTAATCCAGTTACTTTGGAAATCAGACGACGGACGCTCTATTTAAGTGCGATTCAAACACCATCGTCTCCCTCTCTCTTGTTTTAGTGTCTCGCTCCTACTCTCTTTCCCGCACAAGCTTGCTGCCTTATCCCTCCAACCCTGGCAAGGTACAGAAGCCCTACTCCCAAGTCAATGTCGATTTCTCGTATCTGTTTGATCCATGATCTGTTTTCTTTGGTCGTAGATCTGGATTAGACACGAAATTGTTCTTTAATCTTTTTCTCTTTCTCTTTCTCGATTTCTTATCCATCTAATTTCTAGTTGTCAAATCTCGGTTTGAAGATCATTATGTTTCAAATGTCGTAAAGTGTACTATTTTGTTAATTTACTTCAATTTCAGTATGTTAATCTAGAAATTTCGAGATTGTCTGATCTAGTAAATCGTTTACGCTTTACTTCCTTTCTCTGTCTTTCTCTGATTGCTGGAAAAGTCCAGTCTGTATATTTTCTCCGATTGCTACCTTTGGCTTTCATCTTAGGTTTTCACTCTTTGGCCGCCTGTTAGTAATTGCTTCAGTTTAATACTATCAGATATTCAAATTGCCGAAGATCAGAGAAATCGGAAAGTGGAAATGTCAAACGTAACAGTCTGTGTAAGATTCAGGCCTCTGAACTCGAAGGAGAAGAAAATCAACGGGGATCTTCTGTGCCTCCACAGTTTAGACTCAGAGTCGTTTGTATTCAAGGTTTGAGTCTCCTTTTCAATTCGTTATAAAGTACTGTGTATCTAAAGATCCAACTGTTTAATTGTTGTGTCTTGATTTAGGATGAGAAGGAAGATGTTAGATTCTGCTTTGACAAGGTGTTCTACAGTGAATCTGAGCAACTGGATGTCTATGAGTTTCTTGCATTGCCTATTGTTGAAGGTATAAACAGTCTAACCAAGCAATGATTCAAATCCTATTTATTTATATTTTTTTTAATTCTCATCTTCAACATAATGCTTCTAGTTGCATCCTGATCCCTTTAGGAAATCATACACACCTGTCTTAATTTTTGCAGATGTGATGAATGGATTGAATGGGACAATCCTCACATATGGACAGGTATATAATGTACAAATTGCTATCATCTTCAACCTCATGAATGATGTTTATATTCCGATTTGGCTGGAATAGTTTAGTTTCTAGGATGTTTTATTCTTGCTAAAGTTTACTCTGTATTATAAAATTGTACCGCCTTTTTTGATGTTTATAAATTTCATGTCTTGCGCCTCTTTTTTTCCCCATATTCTTACCTTCACTTTTATGGCCCAGACATTTCCCAACTTATCTCTTGTGTGATCCTTGAAATTTCATGAACAATAGCATGCTAACTTCATGTAATTTTGAACTTGATTCAGACTGGGGCTGGAAAAACATACAGCATGGAGGTAAAAGGAAAAATGTTGCTATTATTTTTATTTTTATTTTTAGTGCTTTGTAAATAAGATTTTTAATGCTTTTACTTTGATGTATGCTTACAGGGACCAAGTGTTTTGGACTGTGATGAGCACAAAAAGGGGCTACTACAAAGAGTAATTGATGAGCTTTTTGGATTTTTGAAATCTCCAATGAAGAACAAGAAGATCACAATCAAGATGTCAATGGTAGTAAATGGCCTTGCACACATTTTACTGTACACAATAAAAAAATGTGCTAATTGCTTGAGAGCCTTGTTATGTGTAATTCCTACTTTTCCTCTTCAGTACGAAATGTCACGGGTCTTTCCATAAATGTACTTGAGAATATTCCCCACTGTTTTTCTGATCTGAGTTCAATTCATTAATTTAGGTAGAAATCTACATGGAGAAAGTAAGGTGCGTATACCTTCTAAATTCTAATTACACCGGATACTTCAAGCAATGATTTTTTTTTCCTTGCATCTCCTGTTGGGTATTTCTCAAGAAAAAAGGTAATGGTCTATGTGCATGTCTTTATCTAGCAGGGACCTTTTTGATTTATCAAAGGACAATCTTCAGATAAAAGAGAGTAAGACTCAGGGCATTTTCATTTCAGGTGCAACTGAGGTATGATATTAATATTTTTTTTTCAGCATGTACTATTTTAAACATTTGCGATACTATTCAGTTGATGTTTATTGCAGATACCAATAATGAATACTTCAGAAGCCCTGCGGTGCCTTTCTGTAAGATAACTTACATTAATCAGAACTTATCTTTCCTTTCCATATAACTTAGCTAATGGAGAATCAAACTGCAGAGAGGAATAGCTAACAGAGCAGTCGGAGAAACACGTAATTCATTTTATATCATTTCTATAATTTAAAATTCATTTTGAGGAGCGATATGATGTGAATATTGCTTATGGTAGTCAGTTGTTGAACTTCGTTTGTCTTTTTTTACTGTGTAGAAATGAACTTGAGCAGCAGCAGAAGTCATTGCCTGTACATATTCATAGTTCAGAATGAGTCTGAGGAGAGGTAGGCCAGAATAGCTTGCTTGCGTGGTGATATTTTCTGCTATGTCTGATGCACAATGACACAAGTAATTTTATTTTAATTAATGATTTTAGGTTGAGATCTGGAAAATTTGTGCTAGTTGATTTAGCGGGTTCTGAGAAAGTAGAGAAAACAGGTGCTGAGGGACGAGTGCTGGAAGAAGCTAAGACAATAAACAAGTCCCTTTCAGCTCTTGGAAATGTCATAAATGCCCTGACATCTGGTAAATAAAAATCCAACTCAACCCTAATTTCTTTTGAATTTGTTACTTTGGTACTTTGCTAGTTGTATTATTATCTGTATTTCAGGTAAAACTAATCATGTGCCATATCGTGACTCGAAGCTTACCCGCTTTCTTCAAGATGCACTGGTTAGAGAAGCCTCTTTTTGTTTCAAAAATGTCCTGATGATTTAGAAATGTCTTAATGGGAAAGGAGCTCATTAGATTCAGGGGCAAAATTGTCAATACATAATAGTAGATGTCTTTTTAATATATTTACTGAAGGCAATATGATGTTATTTACAAATATCTCAAGAAATTTTGTTCTTAATTACAAATATTAGCAATATTGAGTGTTGTTTGCAAATACTACAAAATATGAGGTTTCATCTGCAAATAACTCTTCCTCAATTTCAAAGATGATAATGGTCAGCAATTGCTGCAGTGTGCTTCTGTTGATCCTTACCTTACGTAGAAAATCAATCCAAGAAAAAGCTCCAAACTCAAACAGAAGAAATCTAAATAGTTAAACAAATAAAGAAAAAATTTAACAGAATTGTTGAAGCTTACCAGGTAAGTTTGCTGTTGGACATCATGTGCCACACTGTTATGATCCCAACACCTGCTAGGCTGCTACTATGTGGTACATAGTGCTTTGTTAACTATATTATTGTGTGTAAACTCCATTCATAGGGTGGCAACTCAAGAACTGCATTGCTCTGTTGTTGCTCTCCTAGCCCCTTAAATGCCTCAGAGAGCTTGTCTACTCTCCGGTTTGGCACCAGGTATGGCTTGTCTTGCAAAACTCATCATTTTATGTATTACCTAAGATTCTCTGTAGCCTGATACTAACCTCCACACGAACAGGTTAAAGCTCATAAAATCTGTGCAAAGGTCATTCGCTGCTGACGATGAGAGTACCAGCTCAAAGCAAACCACCTCAGATAGCATCTTTCAACAGGATTCGTATGATAGAATTGTCAGTAAGGTATGCATTTTGGAATGAGTTTTTTCTCTTTCTTCCCTTGCAAACTGCACCAATTATCTCACTGTATTGGGCAAAAACATTGAAGCTTTATCCTACTTGCAGCTAACAACAATATTATTTTGTGTTATTTATTTGGAAGTGACAAGAATCATTAGAACATGTGACGGAAGACTTGATTCTTTTCTTGTTATGTGCTACAGCTCTCCCCTTACACCTGATGACCCTCTTTTTGAGATTTTTTTTTTTTTTCCTTTTACTCTGGATGAACCACTTTGAAAGCAATTTGGTTGGTTAAACATGAAAAGTCAAAAATCATTTTTCTCACTTTTATATAACTTAATATTTGGTTTCAACAGTTGGGTATTATTTGTTAATACCCAAAAGATATGGTTGCTTGTCAAAAATTTGAGAAGAGCATTGTCAGATGTTATATTCAATGTACAACTATATAGGGTTTGGTCTGCAAATTCTTTGGAACTGGGATTTCAACTAATAAGTTTTTTTGTTTAGTTGAAGGAAAATCTGAAAGAAGAGGATGTGGATCTCCTAGAGAAACTGTTTATTATGGAAGGGATCTTCTCACCTCCCCAAACAGAAGAAGGGATTGAGTTGGCAGTTCGTGATGTCACAGCCCGGACAATTACAGACCTCCACCAGGCAGTTGAAAATCTCAAAGAGCAACTGGATGAGGTAGAAATAATGGGCTTCTTTATCTTATTAGTAATTAATGAAAGACCCTTCAAAATTTCTGAACATCATATATGTCCATGGAAAAAGAATGTTCACATTATCACATATGAGATATCATTTGGACCCTGCAAACCTGAACATGACCTTATACTTCTCAGTTTCCTATTCTCTGCAAAGGAGGACCAAAATACCACTCTCCATACAAAAATTGGGAGAAACGGGAATTATCTTTTTCTTTTCTTTTTTGTAAAAAAAATAAGGAATAAAAAAAACTAAGGAGGAGATGACTGCAGGTGGTTTGATGATAACTCGTACACTTTTACATTAGTATATTCTGAGACATTTTATACTTGTGGCGGTATGCATGATAATTGAGGTTCTTTCATATATGGCATATTGGCAGTCAGACAAATAATGCTTGCTCGATTTGAACAATGAAACGTCTAAATACATTAACTCTTCCTAATGAATATTTAAGTAGTGGTAATAATAGGTGAATGTATTTTCCATTTAAATAAATTGCATTTAAAATTGATCACATATTTTTGTAACAGCTTCAGGAGGAGAACAATACGCTGAGGCTGGAACTTGTAGCAGCTCAAAAATTAGCTATCAATCCCGGTGATTTGCCACAAAATTTGTCTCTTTTTGCCAAGCTTGTATCTGCCCTGAGGTTCTTGTTCCCATTTTAGAGCTCCCTGAACAAAAAGAAGCTGATATTGTTCCTCCTTGTTTGATAGAGAGTATAATTGCAGAGAGTACATATTTGCATTTCACTAATAAAGGTGCATGCTGTAACCCTTTCTTTGTAAGGTAGGTTAGTTAGAAACTTGCATTACTGAGTTGGCCGTGTAATTCTATTCGAGAATAAAAAACTTACATGTGTACTTCAATGGGGATTGAAGATAATTTTCTACCGGTACGTGCGCACACGCATATCATGTGTACTTGCATCAGAATATGTGCCAACTTTATGCCTTTGATTTGACCAGCTACTTCCATTTTAAATAAAGGCCAAGGTGTTCTTCTGGTCTTTCGTATAATTCATTGCTAGACCAAAAATTAATGAAGTGTTTGTAAGTTGTAAATTGTTTATGAAAATAAAATCAATGAATTTCATTTTCAGTACCAATTTGGTACATTGTATAATATATTGTTGGTGTCAGAGAAGACTATCCTTGTCGTTGGGATCATCCTGTGTTAAGTTTAAAATTGCGGAAGTTCTTCCTTGAACGTGAGAGAGGGTTCATCTGATAAGAAAAATAACAAGACATTTCTGAAAAGTTTTGTCATTCTGACATTTATGATCATTTTAATGTCATATATAAAATGATCACATTTTGAGCGTGAGAGAGGGTAAGAGGGTTCATCTTTTCGAAGTTCCTCCTTGAACATGAGAGAAGGTTCATCTGATAAGAAAAATATTATACAAATATAATCATTTTATATATGTCACTCAGATATTTTATACTTCCGCACTTAAAATAACAAGACATTTTTTAAAAGTATTCTTTACTTCTTTTCTTTTCAAGATATTGTATCCAATCTTTTTTTTTCTGAATTTTTTCACAAGAATGTAGATAAAATTATGAAAACTAGAACTTGCCAGTAAAAGAAACTTGCTTTAGTTCCACACGGTGTAAACTGCGCAGGGTCCGCGGATGCAACCGAGAGGCCCGAAATGCGCCTTATGAAAATTCTCGACTTTTCGCATGCAGTATAAATATTACGCACTTAAGAGATAGCATGAACATGTGGATTTATAAATTAATTTACAAAAATTCATACTTCAAGAAATATATGATATATGTTATGGAATTGGATAAAAATACCGTTCGACTGTACAGTAGAAATATATTGTGGAACTTTTTTTCTTTTTAAAAAACTTGATAATTGGTGAAATAACAAATTGGGTGAGATTTAACAAGTGTACAAAATTAATCTTGTAAAGTAAATATTAATTAAAATATGGGATGGGATGGGATATCTTGCCCATTGCATTGAAAACAAATGGGCCGCAGAACAGTCCGGGAAAAAAATATTAATTGGGGTATAAAACCGTGAAGTTCCATTAGTTGAGAACGGTACAAGCAGGTAAAGAATTATCAAATCCGGACTGTTTTTTTCTTTTTTTTCATTCTAGTTAGACCGTTCTTTTCCTACAATTAGCATCGAGCCATTTTTTTTAATTTAATTCTTTTTTTAAAATACCTCCAGAAAATTTCTAAGATTTGAAAGACTTATCGATTGAAGAAGATTATAAATTTTTTATGTACATATTGAGTTAATTTTATAAATATTTTTAGGTTTTCTGAAAAAAAATTAAAATCAATATAGAAAATTTTATGACCTTTTTAAATTTTCGTTGGTTTTTAAACCAAAATCTAAAAATTTCACATTTGATACATTTAAAAGAAGAAACATTCATTGATTTTAGTTAATTCTATATTAATTAAAACGACCTTAATTAAACTTAATTATTTTTCTGCAGATTACCCTTTCCGGTAATTTGGTAAATTGAAGTTCCCAAGGCATGCTGTGTACATCAATTTTATTTTAAAACAAAGTTGTAAATATTAGAGTAAATAATATTAATAATTCCTTGATTTTGGAAAAATAAGGTTTTTGTTTGTTGTTTTTAAGATTGCCGATGCTTTTATTTAATTAAATCGGGTTCCAAAAATATTACATGCGTACAATTTTTTGTTTGTTTGTGAATCATAGGATAAGTAATTAAAATAGAATATATAATTATGTCGTTTGATACTCATCTAATTGTTCGTAAAATTAAGTATATAGTGTTATTTTCTTTATTCCAGTTAAACTTGTAAATGTTTTATACAGATAATAAATTAAGTTGCGCATATTTAAAATATCATACACGTCAGTCATCAATAACTTAATTATTCTAAATAGAAAAATATTTTAAAATATATCAAACCAAACTAGGGCTACAAATGAATCAAACCAAATCAAAATTGCCCTAGTTCGAGTTCGAGTCGTGTAATTTCGAATCAAACTTGGTTCGAAACTGAAACAGGATTTTGAACTGAATAGAAGAGTTCGAGTTTAATTCGATACTGTTCGAACTAGTTCGGTTTGATTCGTTAATAGTTCGAATCAGTGTAATAAAATGCAGTTCTATACAGTGTATATGCGACCGCATATGGCCGCATATGCGTTTGCAATGCTCAGCCGCATAAATCCAGCTATGCAGACTATTATGCGGATTTTACTACCCACTTAAAATATTTTATTTATTAACAAATAAAGATTCGGATTCGGATCCTAACGATTTTAATTAGAAAAGGATATCCGATATAAAACCGAAACCCGAATCTTATTCCTCATTCAGACCAAAATCCAGTCAAGTGCTTTGTATTGATGTTCCCAGCTTGTTTTATAGGCTCTCAAGGGATGCATTTTTTTTTGGTTTGGATGTGTGGGACTAAAAAGGATTAATTGTACGCAGAGTTATCACGCGGTGGTTTAGGGTTTAACATTAGTCTTTACTCCACGCGGTTTTAAATGCTGAGCGCCACGTGATTCGATTTCCTTCACGCGGGTTTCAACTTTAAACTATGCAACATCCTTTAAATAACAAATAAATAAGTAATGATTGTAACATCCTTCACGGATCTCTTGAAGATGGATTTGGGCCGAATGATTTTGGGCTAAAAACTTGAAGATCCTTTTAACTCACAATAATATATTTATGTAGATTTTTTGAGCCTGATAACACATAATACTAATTTGAGATTCGAACCTAAATAGTTCGCAAACCAATTTCGAACGAACTATAGTTTGAATAAGATTTGAACCGAACTGGTTTGATTTATTTCAGAACCAACTTCAATCGAGCGAGTTAATTGCGAATTTTGTTGCGAATCGAAGTCAATCGAATCACGAACTACAAACTTTTTTAGCAGCCCTAAACCAAGCCAATAGTAGACTTAATTTCTACTTCTAACTAAATATAATAAAAATTGCAGATTTAGTAAAGAGGTGATTAGCCTTATTTATCTATAAAGAAATGCTGGTTTCCATCTCATAAAAATCATTGAAAAAAAAAAATTAGAGCTAACGGAGTCTTTATTTCAAAATAGAAAAAACTAAATACTATAGGGCTAGAATTTTTATTTATAGAAATTATTAAAAATAATATAGAAAAATAGATGGATTGTATGAATATTCTGATCTTGTAGAAGGAACGAATCAATAATTTGGTTTCTTAGTTGCCAATCACGACACGCAACTACACAAGAACACAAACAAATTCGACTCCTAAATCTTTTAAATTCATACAGACCTGTGTGCCATAAAATCCGCTAAAGAAACTGTATGATTGATTCAGATTCTTCTATGGGATCTAAATTTTCCTACATTCCATCTAATTTTGCTATATTATTTTTACATAATTTCTATAAATAAAAAATTCTGCCCAACCATAGTGAAATGCGTCCAACGGTCAAATGGAAACAACTCAGCATCTACATTTAATGCATTTCAAACGCCAAAAATACACTCGTGTCAGACAATTAAGGAAAAGCGGATTTTGTCATTATTCCTGCTCTATTCTATTCTCTCCTTCTAAGCCTTCTTTATATCAAGGCTAAATCAGTGAATCTCATGTTCATTTTTTTACAATTGAACAAATTTAATCATAGCTCTAAATTTTATCCTGAATTAGTTGTGCAACCGACTAATTCAGGCAACCTCAAACTTATTTAAACCCCATCCCCACCCCCCCAAGACCATAAGAAGAGGTACTAAGATAGAAAGAGAGCGTGAGAGAACATAAAAGAAATGAAAATGGGGAGGTATTTTACAAATTCAATATTTCTTATCATAATAATAGGGAGCCTTGCTACTTTTGCAACAAGATGCGAAGGAGGGGTCACGAGCAAATACAGAAGACGGCTTGAAGATCAGTTGACATGCCGCTTGACAGCGATGTTTTTCGTGTACCAGCCGGGTACAACGCCACCTCAGCAGGTATTGACATATTTGAAGTAATTGGTATGAGAAACTTACCTAATTCACAAACTTTTTTTAAGCCTATTACGTAGTTTCCTGCTCGAACCTGGTTTGATACTATTGGTGTTCCCGGAATTCCTTATATAATTCGATGTCCAAAATGCAATATTCTTTGCTCCTTTCATTTTTCTTTTTTTTGTCCCTTTTTCTCTGATTTCTGGAGATACGCCGTTCATCTGGCATGTCGACTGGTCAGAGGGAATAAATTAGAGTTATAAAGTAGGAAGATACTTTTAACATAGTTACCCAAAAAAGATTCCATTGGCAAATTAGTTATTTTCTTCTACAAAATTAAAAAAAAAGGATACTAAATCAAACAGTTCAAAGTTCATGACCTGATACAACTATCAACATACTATGGCACCCCATTTGAACATCAATTTCTGAACAAATTGTGTTTTCTTTTATTCTGATAGGTGCATATAACACAAGGCAATATCATGGTAATGCCGTCATTGTGTCATGGGTCACGCCTGACGAACCTGGTTCAAGCATGGTTCTCTATGGAACTTCCAAACACAACCTTGATAAAATGGCATTGGGAAAGCATACACAGTACAAGTATTATAACTACACACATCGGGTTTCATACATCATTGCGTCATTAGGCATCTAAATGTGAGAAAATTTTGCTTCTCATATTTTGCTATCTATAATTTTAGACATTTGCTATCTCTTTACACTTTAATTCATTGAGGGAGATCTTGACAAGTTGTGAGCAGATCAACATAAAATTTTAGATTTCTTTTCATGCATAATTATAAAAGATGTGTGCTTTTCAAGGCTAAATTAATGGAAGTTGTATGATCACTTGAATTTGTCTGAACTAAAGAGATTGAAAATTATCAAATTATTATATTTTGTATTTTGTTCAGTTTGACACTAAATACTACTATGTGGTTGGCATCGGGCAAACAGTTCGGAAATTTTGGTTCAAGACCCTCCTATAGTGGGTCCTGATGTACCATACACTTTTGGATCATTGGTCTCTCTTCCTTCTCTGCTCGTTATCTGTGAATTGAACTGTAAAATGTGTGTAATAGACTTATTGTTAAAAGATATGTTATTCGATTGAAAACACATTTTTTTCTCAAGTATTATTGCTTCTAAATTCACATTTAAAAACATCATGTTTGAA
>JAJGRW010002611.1:0-10869 GCA_025461045.1 Carex parvula | reverse complement strand
GGAACCCCAGACTCATCGCTCTCAGTTGCACAAGTACTTCTCTGAACAAACTTCTATTTTTGGTAGCCATCTAAAGTGCATATCCTTGTTCCAGGGAGGTTAATTGATATTTAAAGTGAATTATTCCTTTTTGTTGACTAAAGTGCATTGTTCTCTTTGGTGATTATTTCATTTTTATCTGGATATTGCTGTTCTATACATGATTCCTGCCTTTATTGACTAATTGTTATTGGTACCAGTCTGGTAAAGTATTATGTAGTTTTAGCAAGATTCTAGTAAGAACCATGGCCCCACAGATGGTGATGGTGGGCCTCGCCTCTCTATAGAGATGCAGGTCCAATTCTTGCAAGAGGCATTCAAAAGGATGCCAGTGTTAGTGGAGCCCTTGTTATTTTTTATTAATAAAAAATAAAAAAGACAAAAGGACCTGCCTTTCTTCTGGTATTAACTATCCTTCACCAAATAAACCAGTGAGAATGTGTCAATACTCCCAATTTAATTTGCTACAAATCATGACCTGTTTAAAAGATTGATATTTTGTATCTCTTTACTCAAGTGATCTGGGCATACTGAATTTATGCACTTCTCCTGGATTTTTGTACCTTACCTTGTCTAGATGGGTTAAATGTTGGTTTCTTGCCTGGAAATTAGGAAGCAGCATTCTTTCACTCAATTAGTTTGAAATTTCTAACAAGTCCTGTTCGTTCATTTATTATTTGAGAGCTAATAAGTTAAGTTCTAATTCTCATTATATTTGTTTAGTTAATGTTTAAAGAATATTCTAGTGACATGCAATCTATGACGTCAATTTTTAATTCAAACCCGAAGAATTTAAGAAATTGAGATTGAAAAAGGAAGACACTCGTGAGCAATAATTGTTATAGTTTTCCTTTCTGTACTTCTTATAATTGTTCACGAGTGTCTTCCTTTTAATGGACAAGCCATTTTTTTATATGATTACTTTGTAATAGGACATGCGACTTAAAATGTTGTGCTTTGCAGTTATAAATTCGAATAGGTGATGTAAAACAAAGAGTGAATAGTTGAATGTGAGAAATTAGAGATCACCTGAGAACCATTTTTTTAATGAAAAAAGAAATGCCTCTGTTAGAGCTAAACCATTTCTGCAACTTTAGCTGTTTTAATTTGGTACTTGACATTTATTTTTGTGCTTATTTTGGTATCTCTTTATTTGGGTCCTTTATTATTATATTTTAATATGTTTTGGGTCTTCTTGAACTCTCTGGGCATAATATGTCAAACAGGCGTACTATACCAATCCTAGTATACCAGTACTTATCTGTGCAATAATCCATTTTCTACTTTCATACAACATGACTCAGAAATTTTATCATTTACGAGTAGGTTGGTGCTGAATCTTATGATAGCTTTTTCATTGAGCGTTTGTAACTTCAGAGTAATCAATAATTTGCAACTTGAAATTTGACAGCTCGGATTTGCAACTGGCAATAGCACTTCAGCAACAAGAGTTTGAACAGCAGCAACAACAGCCACAGCAGCCACAGCAGCCACAGCAACCACAGCAACGGCAGCAACAGCAGCAGCAACAAAACAAAGACAACAGCACAGCTTCCCCATCCTCAGCGTCCACCTGGCAGCGGTTCGAGGCTTATTGTGGGCCCTCAGGTATTTTCTGACCGGACTAACTTTTCATTCTTTAATAGGTTCTCTTTGTTTTCCTAGGTGATTGGATATTTTTGTGCATTAACTGCATCAGTTTAGGTGTGGGGCATGTGATGTGAGCATATATGCAGTGGGCAGGTGTTTTGGTTTTGGGGTAACGGGGAACATTGTTTCGTGAAAACTGGCATTACTATTTTTTGGTGCATGAATGTATTAACAATGGCCAAAATTAATTGGGTGGTGAGGTTATCCTTACGGAAATGCTATTTCTTGTCAATGTCTTTGTTTTGTTTGCAAAAAGTTGTATGTGTCAGTTATATATTTGACTAAATAAGTTTTAAAGTTGCCTATGATTACCCAGCCTAGGTCTTTTAAATCATGCATAATCAGGTTATATATACTCAAGATCCATTATACTTACTTATCTTTTGATTCTTTTCTATGTTAACGGTCTTGGACTGGTTTGAAAATGTTTGTTTTACATCGCACTCTCCTATGTTCTAAATTAAAGTCATTCCTTTAGAAGGCCAATTAATCTTTTGAAATGGAATTTACCAGAATAACGGCCATACCCTAAAATCTTAGCCAAACACCCGCATATTGTTTCTAATTTCATCAAAATGAAGGCATTTCTCTTTACTGTGGTATGATTTTGTTGGTTATTGTTTTCTAATATTGTAATTTATTTTTTTTCCTTTTTTTGGTACAGCGATCTGGCGCCTCAAATGTTCAACAAAGACCTAGTGAAACAAAGCTGAAGGAGAAATGCACAATTATGTGAAGCATGTTTGTTTGTAAAGTCGTGTGAACAGCACCCCTAGTCTTTTGTTGTACATAATAAATTTTTAAAACAAATTTTGATCGTACTACAATGTTACGAAATTATAAAATTTAGCTCACCGAATTGCCCTCATCTATAAACCTCGAATTCAAGTTTTGTATACGTGAATTTCTTTTATATTTTTTGTTATTTTCATTTGTTTTGTTGCATGATCTCTTATCAGAACTGTGGGTTTCATGAGATGGATGGTCCAATTATTGATAATGGCTCTAATTTGATAATTTAAGTAGTCGTCCACAACTATTAGCTTCAAATCTGACTTCAAAATTATGATCTATACTATTCGTTGAATCTAATGTAACTTCACTGTTTATCAAATGATTTTATATTATACTTGTAATAATATATATTTATCTTTTGGTAGTAGCATTTAATGGAGTCCGAATCTGCTGCGATTCTGAGGCAGATCGCAGGACCCTGCGATCCCGAGATCAACGGTTCAAATTTTCTCGAGCGTGGATCTCAGAAACGTTCTTAAAAAGTAAATTTTCACGCACGCATCTCGATAAAGACCAACAGTTGAGATGGGATCGCAGGTTCCTGCGATCTACCTCGGAATCGCAGCAGATTTATTTTCCATTTAATGACATTCAAATTGTATAAAACTTGATACACGACTAATCTGTAAGGCGTGTACAACACATTCACATCTTAATCATCGTGGTTGTCAATATAACATTCATAAATTATTTCAAACTTTTTTAAATTTGTCTAGCTTTAACGAATTAAAGTTATCTCAATCATCATGGTGATTGTCACTATAACCATTTCCAAAGGATCCCATTCCTGAAGAGAACAGCTTGGATCTGATGGGTTTCGGGACAGTCAAATTCACTTTAAGATCTGTGCACACGAATTTTAAAGCAGATGTGAAAATTGTGGACACAAATCTTAAAGCAGATAGACGGTCATCGAACCCATTGAACTCACATTGAGTCCACCCATTGAACTCACATTGAGTCCGATGGGCATCGAACCCAAATTGACCTCATTCCTGAAAAGTTTAACCTAAATTGCTGCTGACGTGGCAGCATCTGCCAAGTTTCTCAAAAAAAAAAAAAAAAAAATTGCTGCTGAAGAAAGCTTATAAACAACTATAGTATTACCGCCATAACCACTTCTGCAGATAATAATATAAATGAATAAGCTTTCATAATAACCAGGTTACACGTGTATCTTACAAAACCACCCAAAATTCTGACTACATTTGATTCTTTCAAGCAAACAAATCGAGATCATGACATGGGTAAAAAGTGGCAAAGGTCCTGATGTCATGTAATCTGTATATTGTATCTTCCCCTTTTTTTTCCATCACATTACAATTCATCACAAATTTTCATTAACTACTAGGACCTCGGCCACAATCCACCCTCTAAAACGTTTTGGTAACAGCTGATTTGCTTTACTACAAAAAAAAAATATAAGGAAAATAAATAAACAGTCCCCTACAGATTTTACGGTCGCTAGAAGAGCAAAACAGCTGCTTCCTCTGCACAAAAAGATGGCACATCAACGGCCCCACTTAAATAAAAGGGCATTTTTGTCACCTTCAAACGATTTCTATAATGCAATCCTTGATACAATGTGTGAAAAGAGCAATCAGAAAAGGGTACTTGTCTAAGCACGTCATAAAATCATCTCTGCTCACTAATTTATCTTTGTCAATGTCAAATATGCTGAATAGTCGAGAAACCTGGGAAACAACAAGCTAAAAAGAGTTATTTCGTTGTTAATAATGTAAAAGAAAAGAACAATATAACACCGAGCGTCTACTGGCTTAACTTTCATTTTAAAAATTTGTTTTCTATTGCAATTAATTCAGTCCCTGTGTCAGCACAGGAGAAAAAAGGCCAAGTTGAACATTCAATACATCTAGTTATTTACTTACATTGTTGTTGGTGCATGTAATTGTTGATTGCAACACATCAGCAAGCTGCATAAAATTGATAAAAGCATCTTTAAGCCGCCTGACATCAAATGATAAGAGCCAAGAGTGCATTTAGCAAACTTAAATTTTATGTTTACCTCATTAAAAGAGATCTGGGAATTTGTGTTTTTACACTTCTCAAAGGCAGTTACACAACTTCCCAAAAACATTTCTTGCTTCCTAATGTGTGCTGACCCCACCAAGTACTGCATAATTTTGTATAAAATAAATACAGTGATGCAACTCATAAATAATGAAATTTATGGCTCTCTCTATAAGGAATTGAGGATATAACTTAGGATGAAAGTACCTGACGAAACGAAATGGACCCTTTATTTTCAACATCAAAGTATCGAAATATCTGAAAGAAAGAAAAAGAATAGTTTCAAGTTCAAAATTATCATTATAAAAAAAAAAATCCTATCCATATCTTCCAGTCTATTTTTTCTTTATCCATTTACTACTATCTCTCTGCAATGATCATATTTATGCACATTCACCATTATAAATGTATGGCTATACTAAACCTAATCTAATATATTAGCTAGTTTGTATAATTACCCAAATTAGAGAAACAAATTAAGGACCTACTTACTGTAATATCTTATTCTAGAATAGCATATCTCACATCGAAAAGCGTCAAGATATAATATGGTGTTTCGTTGAGAGGATGGCTATCTGGAATTCAGCAAAATAAAATTACCTTCTCAGATAGTGAACTACAACCCAACCCAAAAGCAGTTGAAAATTCATGAAAGCCAACTCTGCCACTGTTATTTAGAAGAAAAGATAGTAAGAAAAAGAAGTTTGCAATACCATCAAAATAAGTAAAAATAATGCGAAGCACCTACTTGGAATCAGGGTCCAGTGACAAGAATTGATCCAAAAGCTCCAAAGCCTCTGAGGTGTTTATATCAAACATCTAGCGAGGTCAAAAGAATTAGATTAGGTCATTTCTCACAATAAGCAAAATAATTCTATAAATAGTCATAAACAGTAGAAGTTTCTCGCCAGTTTAACAAAAGGATCAGCTTGGAATTACATTTTTTCAATCATAATTTAAAAAAAATAGTATTATCCTCAGATTAAAAAGAAGCAATCAATTTGGAACAAAAATTAAATCAAGACTTACATTTTTAGCCCATGCCATCTCTACCATGTAGTTTGAGCAGTCGGCTTGCTGTTAGAAAAATGAGATGAAATCAATGACTTGGGCACGATTAAAAGTTTAAGCTGAAACAAAATACAAAAGAAAAGAGTTTGATATTTTGAGGAAATTCCAACCTTTGTGACCTCAGTAGCTCTCGATACAATCAATACATCACCAAAAGCATGAGAAGTTTGTAAAACATTCAGTGCTGAAGACATCACATTACTCGTCTGAAAATTCAACAAAAGAATTTATTGTCAATGCAAAAATTGACAGAACTGAAAAACAGTCACGCCACAAAACTGCCAACAGCAAAAGGTGACAAACACACTGAACAAGAACTAACATGTCAAAATATTTGCAATGATTTAAAAATGAATATATAAGAGAAAGAAAAAGATTCACCCTCTCTGCAAAATGAGCAACGCTATCATTCTTGCTCTTAAGTGGATGGACCACAGGAAGATACTCTACCTAGAGAGAGATCAACAAAGTTATTATAACTTGAAAAGAGTGTAGCCAAGAAATTCACCACCTAAGAAAGTTATTTAGAAGTTGATGTTTGTGAATATGTATGTTTGACTATTAAAGTATTGCGAGTACTAAGCACTCTCCATCTTATGGAACCATTGACTTGATAACTTACAAAGTTTGCTTTTAAAAAATGAAAAAGAAGAATAACAGTATATTAGAAATACATTTAAAGGGAACTGTCTAGGAGAACAAAATCGTAGGTTTGTACAAAGAACCTACTCTATCAAAGAAATTATAAAAATCGTATTATTCAGTCGGTATTTAGTATTTCAAAGTAGTTCAACAACAAAGGATAATCATAATTAAATGATACTAAGTCCACATGTTGGTAACACTAAAGTCATCTGGTTTGGTACTACTTAGAAATGTTGTATCCACACATATGAAAGCTTGCTTGCTTTGTATCCACCAACTGTAGAGGCTATTCGTGAATTTTTCAAGTTCTTTTTGCAATTTTATATATAAGTCCGGGCTTTGCAAATTCTGAATAGTTCGGGAGTTTTTGTGCAATTTCATAATTGCTAGTTTTATTTTATCTGTTTTGGGGAAGTTTGATATAAAGCAGTAGATACCTCCATGAAATTGTGAAATTGAGTGAACATTCTGAACATCAGCAAAAGTAGTGAAATATTTCCCCTGAACAAAAAGGTGCAGAGATAAATAATTAATCAAATCAAATTGCATGGTAAAACCTTAATGTACCAATGAAGTCGCTCTCAGACAAGTACTTGCAGAATATATCCACCTTGAAGATGTATATAGTGCAGATTGCAGCTATGTCATTTTCAAATAAGTCTTATGCAGCTACAATTTTTTTCTTTCAAAATCCTTCTGAAAAGAATAGAGTGGTGCATGCATAGTATAATTCTTGGGTAATTGCTCATAAACAATTTATTCATATTTGAAAAAATTATCACACTTGATTACTAGATGGCTTGTGCATGCATGAGGGAGAGGAGAGAGAGAGAGAGAGTACCAAGATTGATCAAAATGCACATAGGGGTAACGAACAACAACAGGTTGTATTGGGAAGCCAGGTACAAAAGCACCATGTTGAAACGAAAGCATAAATCTTCCATTGCTGGTGGTCCCCTCAGGAAACAACATGACACGTGGAAAACTATTGGAGGCAGCCTTTCTCTGAAATCAGCACATCCTAACAAGTGTACATGGGTATCATATAGATAATAATTATGATTCAAAGATGCAACTGGAATATGCTATAGCCACCTTTTCATTTAGCTATCGTATGTTTTAGGTATACACTGATTCTGTACATGATATTATTAGTACATTGTACCAGTAGTTAATTTAATAAAGTAGTTTTATATACCTTTATCTCATTTACTGCAAATTTCCTTGAAGCTGGTGAGAATCTGTCGACATAAATAACCTACATTAACAGGAACTTTACTGATTGAGTAGTCTGTTGTTATTTGAAGGGGACAAAAAAAAAAAAAGATAAAGAAAAGAAAAAAAAACGAAAAAAAAATTAAAGAAGGAATAAGAGTGAAGGACTGTAATTTGGCCAGTACATGCTGCCTATCATATACACTGGAGGCAATGGGTACCCTCAATGCAGTAAATTATACAAATTGCCCAGCGTCATTCATTTCCCAATTTGTCATTTAACATTCCAATGTTACAGTTTTTGCCCTTGAACATTCCCACTGGACAGTTTCGGTTCGAAGACATCCCATGGTACCATTTTTCACTCAAAGGCTCGACAAAAAAAAAAAATTCCTTGTCACAACATTTCAAATGGTCATTGTAATGATGTATACTTCAAATGCCATTTGAAACACTGACTAGTATTTCTGTTTATTTTTTATTGTAATGTTGATGGACTGATATTGTAATAGTTGGTATTGTTATGGAGCAAACGCGAAAATGAAGCTTTAGTGCCCCAAAATAGGAGCCGCGTGTCATGCTATAACTACAATTTGTGCAACTCAATCTTCTCCATATGAATTTGATCATAATCATTTTTTATGTTGAAGACTTGATATATCTAACACATCGCTAAATCACAAAAGTGCAAAGAAACACAAAAAAGTATACACGTGATAAGTTAATACTGATGACTAAGAGTTACCTGCATTGCACGAATAATAGTTCCAACAAGGGGCATGGAATCATGTGACTCTGAAGCAACAATTGTAGGAAACAATTCATAGAAGTAGTATATAGGATCTATATATGATACATGATTCGATACAACTATTGGTGCAAGCTCCCTGGGAGCAGGCTTTCCTTTTCTTTTGATCCAATGGTACCTATATTGCACAATTGAAAAATGGTAAAAAAAAAGTAAGATCAGTTTGAATTCTCAATTTCTCATAGATCTAATTTTCTCAAGTAATAGCTATTAATTCATATAACAGATGCAAAACAAGAAAAAATTAATTACACCAGGAATTGCATGCAAGCTATTAGAAATTGAGAAATAAAGGTTCTTGGAATAATTTGTAATAATATTAAATCCTGTGCATGTTTCCTTAATTACCTAAACAAATAATTTAAATATAGTTTCTGTGACTATCCTATTGAACCAATCAGGCATCAAAGTCAAAATTCAACTGTTTTGTAGACTGCATGAATTTCACAGAATAATGGACAATCTGTTTAGATCAATAAAGGCAACTTATCAATCAATCAGATCAATTGAAATTACCCGAAAGAAAACAGGATACACCGGGCACTAATCCTTGTGACCCACATGAGACGCCGGCGCCACGGTGTAAGGGGAGAGCTCAAATCCTTCCATCCCCGAAGCGCCACCCAGGTGACCGCATAACCCACTGCTATAGACAGCCCGAACAGCGCCAATCTCAGCGCAGCAATGGGCAAACAAATCAGAATCTTGCACCATTCGTACAATCCGCGAATTCCAAGTGTGTGATTTCTGAAAGGATCGATAGGACTTGGTGAAGGAATCTCTAATGGAGGTGCCCCTAAGAAATCGAACGGATTTGGCGGTGGAGAGGTGGTGGTTGTGACCGAGTGGCCGTTAGCCGTTGAGTCGGAGATGGTGAGTATGACGTCGGAGGTGGAGAGGAGAGGAGAGGTAAGCTCGCCATTAATGCTAGGGTTTGACATCGGATAGTGAGAGAGAGAGAGAGAAAAAGGAAGAGGGGAGCTGGTGGAGAGGAAAGAGGAAGAAAATTCTGGTAAAGGAAAGGTTTTTGTAAAGCTGGAGCAAAGGGAGAGGAGGAGAATTAACGCGATAAAATAGTGGTTAGTAACAGCTCGCATGTCGCATCAGGTGGCGACCAAGCCGAATTCGGATCCAGTGAATTAACTCAATTTTTTGGTTTTAAATCGGGACCGTCCATTCAGATCCGAGACCATTCATTCCAAAGTGGAGCGCACACATCTCGACGACGGATTCGAATTCCGAGACAATCTCGAGCGACAGAATCGAATCGGACGGTCCCGATCGAAAACTCAAAAATTAGGTTACTTTAGGGGATCCGGACCCGAGCAAGCCACGGAGGTTTCACGTTCCACTTGCAGTGTTCGGATTTCGGAATACAATACTTCTCTACTTGTAAATTACTAATTTCGTAGAGGCGTTCAAATGAATCCAAAATCAGAAAACATTATAATTTAAATGCATCTGAAGGACGAGTAGGGTTAAAATGCGTCATTGGTTTTGTACTCTAATCATACTCCACATTTTTATTTTCATTTTCTAAGTTCGAACAGTCGATTCGAACTGTTCACCATGATCTTTGTATTAAAATGTGCTTGGAGACTAAATTTTATATTTTTTTGAATTTTTTTACTAATTTTTGAGATAGGTACAAAATCACTATTCAGAAGATTCTGGACCATTCAAAATAGTGATTTTATACCTATCTAAAAAAATAGTAAAAAAAATTCAAAAAATATAAACTTTTGTCTCCAAACACATTTTTATATGAAGATCATATTGAGCGGTTCGGATCAATTGTTCGAACTTTGAAAACGGAGAAAAAGACGTGGAGCGTGATTGGAGCACAAAACCAATGGTGCATTTTAATCCTACTCATGAAGGATACATTAGTTTGAAAACAGTACTATTTATGTTTGAGCCAACTATGCATTTAGGATATGTTTGAATGAAAGTTATAATAGTTATAATAGTGAAATTTGATATTAGTAGATGAGAATAGAGAAAAAATAGTAATTTTCATATTATCGTGAGAATTGTGCTATTCAGATTAGTACAAATATTATTTGAATTGTACATTTGGAATAATAAATAATTGTAATTGAGAAAGAATAATGTTAACAATGTATTAATTAGGATTTCGATACAAACAGAAGTAGAATTTGGATTAAAAAAAAAGGAACATTATTTTTTAAATTATTTCAATACAATACTAAAATTTATATAACATAAGATAATAAGATCCTTCCATATTTTATTTTATTAAAATAAAAATACAACAAGTAATCAACATTAGTAAAAAGTGTTATATGTCTATCAAAATTAAACTAAAAGTGTAATATTATATATTTTCTAATTAAGATGCAAAAATGAAATTTGTTTATTTTTGATAAATAACATGATGGATTAAAATTGTCATATTTACATGAAGTTCTTTTAAAATTGTCAAATTATATATTACTTAAAAAGTTTCTAAAAGATGTTATTAAATTAAATAGAAGGTCTTTATAAAAAAAAAGATGTGTTGCATCAAAAAAGAAATCCAAAGAATAAAAACTTTTCACCGAAAGAGACTAATACTATAAAAAAATAGAAAGGTAGTACATACTAAAAAAAAG
>JAJGRW010002610.1:0-14124 GCA_025461045.1 Carex parvula | reverse complement strand
GAAACCTTAGGAGTTTTCTTTACTTCTCACTTTCAAAAAACCCTAGAATAACCTTTCTATACGGAGAGTATTAATTGATCAAAACGGCGCTGGAAGGAGAAGGCATTTTATATAACAAAACTCTAGAATAACCTTTCTACACGGCTCTTATTAAAAGTCCGTGTAGCTCTCTCAAGGCTTTCTACACTGTTATTTAAACAAAAAACCGTGTACAATTTCTACCTTTCGACACGGCTCTTTATTAAACGTCCGTGTAGCTCTCTCAAGCTTTCTACACTGTTATTTAAACAATAATCCGTGTACAATTTCTACCTTTCGACACGGCTCTTTATTAACGTCCGTGTAGCTCTCTCAAGCTTTCTACACTGTTATTTAAACAATAATCCGTGTACAATTCCTACCTTTCTACACAGTTCTTTATATAAGGTCCGTGTAGCTCTCTCAAGGCTTCTACACTGTTATTTAAACAATAATCCGTGTACAATTCCTAATAAACATCCGTGTAGCTTTCTCAAGGCTTTCTACACTGATTCTTTAATAAATATCCGTGTAGAGATCCCGTGTAGAGATCCCACAGATATTTCGCCCACGGTTTTTATATAAAATTGTCAAATCCGTGTACAATGTGCAGTGTACAATGACCATTTTTGTAGTGGTGTATGTCCATCATGTGCAAACAACGTGGAAGAAGACACTAAAGAGTCAAGAAGAACACGAGAAAAGGAAGCAAAGTCAAGCAAAACGAACACTCGATTTACAATCAAATTTCAAAAGATTGTTGGATCGTATCTAGGGATATTAGTATTTGTTATGCAGTTCAACATTGCATCTTAGATCGTCTATTTTTTCTAAATTTCGCATGATGTATCATAGGGCTTAATTTACTTAATATATTTATGAGTTCTAAGAAAATCTTGCGTCTTTTCGTCAATTTCTTATCTCATGCTAATATACAAAATTCAATGTAAATACTCATGAGAATAAGTAAATTTAATTAAAATTAAAAATATAAGACTTCAATAATTCAATTGGCATCATATTGAATATTATAATTTCAATATCTTCTAAGAGAATAAATTCAACCTCTTAATAAAGTTATTAACCTATAACTTCAATTAAATATGAGTATAAGACTCTATTTGACATATAATGCACAATATTAAATTTCTACATTCTTGTGTAGTGCATATATGCGTGCTTTAATTGCCATATCATTTTTTTTATGCTTTAATTGCCATATTATTTTTTATAATTTTTATTATGCCTTAATTTATAATTTTATAAATTTAAGGGGGAGCCATCTTCATTTTCATTATTGTAATATTTATTCGCCCTTTTGACCATTTCCAAAAAGAGAGAGAGATATTACAAGTTCGTTAAATTGGTATTCGATAAACACCACACAAGGGAAAGAAAGCAAAAACAAAATATTTAAAAATTTCGAATTTGTGGGAATATCCAATTTATGCACTCACGTAATATATATGTTTTATAAATCATTAAAAGGGGGAGATTGTTGGATTGTGCCATAATCTACTTATATGTTTAACTAGATTCGCAAAACATATATTTGTTCAATTTTACAGTTTCGTGTCTTGAGATATTGTGCAGGTTCATGACGATATGATATTGCAAAAGTACACATCAAGGATATATGATGAATTGCAATAATAATCAAGGATGAGTCATGAAGAACCAAGCATTGGGGCTAGAAATATCATCTCGAGATTAGGTTTAAAAATCTGTAAAATTGGTAAAGTATGCTTGAGAATGTGGTAATTTATCTTAACTGTTGTAACGGTTAATTAGCCGTTGCAACGGAATAAATCAAACACATTCAAATCGATTTATTCCGTTGTGACAGCCTTTGCAACGGTTACTCAGAATTTCCAAAGAATAACCGTTGTGACAACCGTTGCAACGGAACCTATGATTCGGAGTTAACCGTTGTAACAGTTATTCTACCATTGTAACAGTTATTCCCAGGTAGCCAAACCTATGATTTATATGATTGGAATTGCTTGTTATTTTGGTGGTGAAATATTACAAGGGTCAAATAGTGCTTATTACAGTATCCAACCCCAGAAAATGTTCAATATCGGCCCAAGTTTAGATTTCATAGGTATAACTAGGGAAGTGTACAAGGAACTTGGTATTGACCGAATTCATTACGAACGGTAATGTCCGTAAGGATCAATATTGTCCAAAGCAACCAAACATGGTTCCAACAACTCCTTGTACTAGACGATAGCAGTTGGGGGTTTGTATACCTCAATGACCATGAATTTGACAACACTTTTCAAGTTTCTAGAGTTATATGTGGTTGCCAATCCCAAACAGAACCCCAGATAGAATACCAGACCATTGTTGCAGTTGACCCAGGGTCGGGGCATTGAGCATTTAGTGACGGGTCCTACTCGGGCTCTGACTTTAGCGGGTACTAGTCGAGGCCGATCTCGGGTTCCATCCTCCAGCTCTAGCCGTGCCTAATCTGACCGGGACCGATCTGAAATCCCAGAATAACTTTATTATGCTGACAATACTGACGAGGATCCCGAAGAACGGGATGCAGAGGAAAATTGGATGCTAGTGATGACGGTGGGGGGTAGTAGATCATAGTGATGAGGAAGACAGCTGTCCTATGCTGGTATGCGAAAGTGGCCGATATCGGGTCGTGGAGAAAGACACTCATTCGTCCGGCATATTTTAATGTATGATATTGTGTTTTTTAAAATTATAATGTACGTATTTTTTTTTCGTTAGTCCGGTATATTTTATGTGCGGCATAGATAATAAGATACAATAAAAGTAGAATAAAACATAATATCAAAATATAAGTACCTAACAATGAAATAACAAGTAAAAAATGGTGCTCTATTTGCTCGGTGGTGTGTATAGCAACCTCTTTCTCCTAATTCTCTTACCCCGCCCCTCCTCCATCCGCTCCCTCTCGACCAGCGGCGTATACTCTCGTGATAGCTGTGGTGGGGTCTTGGATCTCCCCAAAAACCCAAAAATGCTCTCCTCAGGTACAACCCCCTTGGTGCGCCTACCCAGTCCGCACACTAAGGATACGCCAACCCAGTCTGCGCACCGCGCTATCTTGGTGCGCGAATTCAGTCTGCGTGGGTGGTAGGATTAAAAATAACTTAAGGATGGTGGTAATCATTTAATTTTGATTTTTTTATGTGTTAACTAAAAAAATTTTCAGAATTCGGAGAGAGAAAATGTGAAAAATCCAAAGCTATTTCACTGAAAATAAAATACTAACATTTTTAAGGACCTCTGTGAAAAAATAAAACCTAGACAAACGGAAAAAGGCAAAAGACCTTCTTTTTGGGCTGTAATAAAAAGGGCTCGAGGGAAGATAGAGATGTCGGCCATAGCTGCTGCAACTCCGCACTCTCTTTCCTTCTCCCTTCGCCTTCCTTATCCTTCCTCTCTCCCCCGCTCTCGCTCCTTCACTCAGGTAGCTATTGCTAATTGGAGGTATCGCTCCTTCCCTCAGGTCGCTATTGCTAATTGGAGAGATTGCACAATCTCAGATGCTTAAATCGGTTTTTCATTTTTCTTTTCCCGATAAGATTAAGCGGTACTAGTTTTAAGGTTTTACAAATTTTACATCTGAGAATATATGTTTGAAATTCTGGATTTTTCTATTATTCCTGTCCTCGGATGTTTCAACAAAATATCTGAAAGTTTTACAAAATAGTGGAATGGTGCTCCTTCTATTTCAAATCTGCACCCGGGAACGAACAAAACATCTGTATGCACGTTCTCATTTGTGCACTCTGTTACCGTACATTGAAGTTGTATAGTTTGGCCATCTCAATCGCAATTATACTTCTTACTCTTCTCAGTAAAAAATTGGGGTGTAGGTTTTAAGGATCTTTTGAGGGTTTTGTACAGAAAATTGTACCTCAATGGTCCTTTTCTCTCTAGATTTGTGAGTCCTTTCTATAAATATTCATTATATTAAACTGAGGCTGCTAACAATTGCTGGGGGCAATTTCACCCCCAGCTAGAGCTCACCATGTCTCCTGTAAGTGCCGCCAATCATGTACTAATTTGATACAAATCAGCGTTGGCACTTGGTGGTATCTTAGCAAGCCAGATCATTCCCCAATTAAACCTCTTGATATTTATTTTTAAAAAATAAATGTTGGTTTTAGTTCTCAAGTTTTATTAGCAGGTTTTCTCTCTCTATGTTATGAGTTTTCACCTTCTGTGTAACATGTAAGGGTTGGTTGTAGTTTACCCTCAGAATTGCTCAACTACATCCTTTCTGATAAGTTGTTTATTTTTCCTTTAATTATTTTTTTTTTCAGTTTCATAAAATAATTGTTTCTAAGTTCTTTTATTTTGTTTTTGTGGAACTAGACAGGTTATTTGAGAGGAAGTGCTAGTAGACTAGTTTCAACCAGAGTAGGCAATAGTTCTGTTGTGACTGAGGAAGAGGCATCCACATCTTCATCTCTTCAAGCTCCATCATCATTTAATGTATGTAGTGCATCTTCAAATTATTGAGAAGCTATAACTATACATATAACTTCAAATTTCAATAGGGTTTTTTTTGCAAATTACTCCTGATATTTTACAAAAAATTTAAATTACACTCCAATTTTTGAAATCAACGTCAACTTATGATAAGATGGCGAGATTTCCACCAGGAAGAATAAGTCCTCTTGTAGCTTGCTCATCAAAACTTAAATTAGCAAATAAATAAACTACTATTTCCCTGCTTTCAGCTTAGTAGTTGGTTAAAATTTAAGAAATGAGCTCATTGGAAAGAGTGATAAGTTGTGGATCTTTGGGGAATTTGCTTGTGTACCTTTTCTGTTATGTTACTCTAACATGGATATTCAAATAATCCTAAAATTGTTGCAACGCAATATTAGAAATCTCAGGTACTATGTCCTACTATAATAGAAATGTTGGTGATTTTTGCAAAAACAAAACATCAAATCTTTTTATTTTTCTATTTCTGATCCTTTTTATGTAACTACAGATGACAGAAAGAACTGGAAGTGTGAAGCAGCAACTTGCGAGCTTAGTGAAATCTTCTCTTCAGGCGACATTTCCTGATTTGTCAGATGTAGAGCCACAAGTAGCTGTTTCAGCAAAAATTTGGAGATTACCAATGGTGAATATTTATCAAATCTCTTTTCTAATCCCATGCTCATGATATCTAAACAGGTTTTTATCATTCTTTCTGTGTTACCATGGCTTGGTTTGATACTTGGATATGTGTATCCATGATATTGTAATCTCTATGTTGACTGATGGCAATTTGATTCCTTTTTTTTTCCCTACTCTAGCAATAATGCAATGGGACTATGGTCTAAAATAAAGGATCAGGATCTGATTTCAAAAATCCCATTTCAGTTGGTGAGGTAATGATATTTCTCTTATTTCCTTTTCTTGACTTGCTTGTAATTGCATCAATGACATCAGCTGTGATATTTAGTTATTAACAGAAAATTATAAAAATTCTTATTTCCTGGTATATTATTGTTTTGGTTGTCTCATTGAAACAAGTCTAATTGTGGCTGTTGTATCCTCCTATTAACTATATTTTAATCCTAGGCATCTCACATACTCGTATCCTGTATGTTTTGTTGAATCTTTTGCTTCTAGTTTTGGTGTTTTTTGATGTATTTCTGGATGAGTAAAAAACATTGCTCATACCTGACAAAGAAGAAAAGTCATGCATGGCCCAAGAGCAAGAAATTTCATATCCTTAGTCTCGCTGTTGCCATTATACATAATAAATTGCCAAAACTACCTCTATCATATATTGCTATATATATAAGAAGAGAAAAGGGTAAATTCTGACTTTGAGCAAATATCTTGACACTTTTAAGGGGATACATGAGTTTGTTCCTCAAGCTTTTGTGTTCCTTATTACTTATCAATGTTAACCAGTACTAAGGCCGCGAATGTAAACTTCCTTAACTATTATTTTTTTTTTTGCAGGGTTTAGCCAAAAACCTGCCTCAATCAGAGATTATCGAGTCCACCTCTGTTGCTAGACCTGGATTTGTGAATATAAATCTATCTAATAATTGGATATCAAAGGTCATTTCTGTTCTGTATTTTTCTGTAGTTATCTTCTAAAGTTGTTGAATTTGTCTGTACCAAAATGAATACCTTTACTATATATTTTCTTTGGTTGGCAGACTAAAATATGCTAAAAATGCCAGAAATATTCTGATCAAAATCCTATTAATAAGTATAGTAGACCTCTATGTTCTAGTGCCATACGAGTGTGTTACAAGTGCAGCAGCATTGCTCAATAATAAACTTGTCAGTATCACCTAACCGTGGGTTCTATAATTAAAAAAAAGTTTCCCAAAGCAAAGGTCAAAGGTCAAAGCAAGCATAAATGATGTACTGGCTCAACAAACCATTGTATGCAAAACCTTGGGAAGTATATGAGTAAAATAGAAGTTACACAACGGTATACTTTCTGATGCTTTTGCAGTAATGCTTTGGAAGCTAAAATCCTTCATCTATAAGTAAATTTTCCTATCAACTCATAAAAAATATTGTACTTCTTTTCAGAGAATAAGGACATGTTGGTGGATGGCATCCAACGTGGGCCCCTATCCTATCAGTGAAAAAAGCAGTTGTTGACTTTTCCTCCCCAAATATAGCAAAGGAAATGCATGTGGGCCACCTGAGGTCAACTATTATTGGTGACACCTTGGCTCGCAGTTTGAGTTCTCAGATGTTGAAGTTCTTAGAAGGATCATGTTGGTGACTGGGGCACCCAGGTTGACATATTTGTTCATTATACCTTTTGTCTTAATGTATCTGCCTTGTTTGATCCACAAAACCATGTTTGTACAATTCAACCCTTTTTATTTACTTGAACCTTAGATCATACCTTCTTGTAAAGTAGTCGGCGTTTTTTTGTTTTTTTTGTTTTTTTGTTGATCTGTACTTCCATTATAATTTGATCATTTACAGTTCTCTGCATTCAACTACAAAAAGTTTAGTTGTGTTAATGTTTTTCCTTTTTGCTTGCAGTTCGGGATGCTGATAGAATACCTATTTGAACAATTCCCTAATTGGGAAGATGTTGGGAACCAAGCAATTGGAGATCTACAGGTAAGCCAGAAAAATAAAATGTTTAGATTAAAAAAAGAAACTAATCTCCTTTTGTTAAAAAGGTGAATTACTACCTGTTAATTGGTCTTATTGGGAACAAATGATTTACAAAAAGGCCCCTTAATACTCTTGGAATTTAAAGAGCTATACACCCTGATATTATCTCTTTTACAAAACTGCCCCAAGGCCAAAAGCTGCCCCCCAACAATTAACCCTTAAAAGTTTAGACTATTACAAATCAGCACTAGTAGCACCTGCAGACCATCTTTTCAAAGTATGGCAAATGACTTGTATAATATTAAGCTTAATATTGCCCTGATAAAACAACCGAGTATGCAATCATTTCCGTCATACAACTGATGTTCCCTCGGGTATAAGCTTTTTCCATGTTATTCACACAACCTTATCAAAACAAATAAAGTGAACAGCTGAAGTCTGATTTGTTATGTAAATACTGACTGTAAAATTAAAACTGTCACTCAGGAATTCTACAAGGCCTCAAAAAAAAGATTTGATGACGATGCATCCTTCAAGGAAAGGGCCCAACAAGCTGTTGTTAAGCTTCAGGTGACAATTTATACACAAATATCCTGTTCATTTGCGACTGAGTTTTTTTTAATGGTTTTTATGAAATTGTAGGGAGGTGAAGCCAAATACAGAGCTGCATGGCAAAAGATTTGTGAAATAAGCAGGAGTGAATTTGACCTTGTTTACAAGCGCCTGAATGTCTCCCTTGAAGAAAGGGTAATTAGTTCATAACCACCATATTTTTGTTACTCAAATGATGCTGTTTCTTTACCAAGTAAAAACTTTACTAGTTAGAAGCCTTTTTATTTGCTATGAGTTGCTCAACACCCTAACGCCATTTTGTTCATACATGAAAGCATGTGGGATCAAGACTGCTGGCACTGAGATTATAGGCTATAATTGTTAATGAAGAAGTAAAATTTTGGAGCAATTTATTATATCGAGAAGAAAGCCCCTATTTTATCATTTTGCAATAACCCAATAAAGAATTAAAGGTGATAAATGTATTGCAGAACTTAATCCCTCGTATTTTCCAAATGCAAATATTTATGTTAAAAAAATTGATGTCTTTTCCAGGGGGAGAGCTTTTATAATCCGTATATTCCTGATACAATAAAGGAACTGACAGACAAGGGGTTAGTTGAAGAATGTGATGGGGCCCGTGTGATATTTCTAGAAGGCTTTAACATCCGTTAATAATTGTTAAGAGTGATGGTGGTTATAACTACGCCTCTACTGACTTGACTGCTCTTAGGTTAGTCTTTTTAATGAGCCTCAATTTATCAATTAAGCCCCCACTTAACCCAGAAAAACTGGAGCTTATGCTCAATTTTGCAATTAAGTCTAAGCTAAACAGAATTTTGCTTCAGCGAACCCTCAGTTATAGTTTTGCTTTACCTTTTCAATTTAATACATAAATAAGGATTTTGCAACTAAGTCACTTTAGCATGAGTTACCTGGTTTGCAATTAGATTTTAACATAAATAAACCTCATGTTACCCACAATCTTTCAAAATCCTTGATTAACAGAGATCGATTTCTTGACATGACATTTCTTTTGCCAAATGTTAGGTACAGGCTACAGGTGGAGCAGGCAGAATGGATAATTTATGTAACTGACGTGGGACAGCAACAGCATTTTGATATGTTTTTCAGTGTATGTTTGAATTTCCTTTCATATAGCTGTTATATTGATCCTTATTTTCTTGCATTTACCATACTGAATATGATATGCTTGTCCTGTGACCATGGATTACCATACCAATTCATGATGTTGTTGTAGACTTGCTTCATGTTAAACTGTGTCTTTCTGGCATCTTATTGTTGGACTTGCTTCATGTAGCAACAGCACTTGGATCATTTGAATTTTGAAAATGGTGCTTTGGAGCCAAAGCAGAAGGCGATCCATGCTTTCCAAAGCATTTAGCATACCTAATGTTTGATGATGACCCCTACATTCTTTTGTTCATGTTACCACGGACTTGCAACCCTTTTGAGAAACAAAACCTAATTGTGGGCACAAATGTGATAGATAGTTACATTTTGTCAAGTGTGGGCATTTCTGTACACACTTTGCATGAGCCAGTTTTTGCTAAATCCAAATTAACGTAAAATCAAATAATGAGGGTTATTGAGTTTTGAGTCTTTCTACACTGTCTACAATAGAAGATTAACTGAGTCTTAAGTCAGCATTAATTCAACCATATGCTTAATAACTCTTTTTTTTATGGACTGTATAATTACCAAAAAGTGTTGTGTTGCTAGGAACATTTGAAATATTGGCACTCTTGCAGATACAGTTACATGTTGGATGCAATATGCAAAAAATCACATCTTTATATTGTTAAGAATCAGCTTTTCCTATTTCTGTTATAGGCTGCTAGAAAAGCGGGGTGGTTGCCACCGGCAAAAGAAAAGAAGTTTCCAAGAGTGAGCCATGTGGGTTTGGGTTGGTTTTGGGCTCAGATGGGAAGCGGTTCAGGACCCGAAGCTCTGAGGTTGTTAGGTTGGTTGAGTTGCTAGACGAGGCCAAGACCCGAAGCAAGGCTGAACTCGTTCAACGGCTCGAGAATAATGGTATTTAATTTTATTGTATCTTTAACTGAGTCTTTATTTTGGAAACAAATCTGTTTCCCTGAAATGCTTAAAGTGCACCTTTATTTTGCGTGGGTGGATCTCCTTAACCACCTGAACTTGGATTTATTTCACCACTTAAAAAATGACCAAATGCTGCCTTCTTGGGGGTAGATTGTGCATTCTGTAAAATAGACAAGAAGGTGGTGCTGTACATATTTCCCACGTTTTGTAGGTATGTGCTGGGTAATTTCCTATTGAGAAACTTCAGAGCCTTTTCAGGTTACACATCATGGGCATTTTATGACGATCTCTATATGAACTTTTCCTTTTTCTTAATTAATCTATAAAATTCGAGTTTAAATTTTCCTGGTTTAACTATTTGGCCAGGTACAATCGGTGATTGGACAGATGAAGAGCTTGACAAAACTGCTGAGGCAGTTGGTTATGGTGCTGTCAAGTAAGCTTTCATATAACCTAATTTTGTAGGACTTTTTATACACCCAATCACAATTAAAATTGTAAAATTTTTATATATGGATGACTTGTATCTTATTTTATTTAATAAATGAATTTCATGAGAAAAATCCTAGGAAAATGTGTGCAAAAGCCAAGCACCCAAGGAACAGATTTTTTCGGACAACCCCCAGAATCTGTGGGTAAAAAAGCTACTGCCGCACACTACAGAAGTTTCTACTTTTTAAAAAAGAAAAACCATTCACAAATAGTTTGTCATCAATCCACTATTTGCCAGTTCAGCATTTGACCAAGCCCCGTCAGCATTCAATATTATCAACATGTTTATTGCTTGTACATAGTGTTCCATTCTGTGGGACTATTATCACTTTAATTAAAGTATTCCATTTTCATCCATGCATCATTAACAAATAAAAGTTCACTATTTACTAATTTCATAATTGTAGTTATCTCTGAAATTGTTCGTTCTTTTGTAAATTTCATTTGTTGCTCCATGCAGATATGCAGACCTGAAGAATAATAGATTAACAAATTATACATTCAGCTTTGACCAAATGCTGAAAAATCAGGTAGTGATTGCATTTTCTGCTATATTTCCTTTTCTGGTATCGTATTGTCAAATGTTCATCTGTGCCTTCAAAAATATTGTGCATATTCCAACTACAGTTTTAACCTCTAGTTTTAGTACTGAAAATTGAGGGTCATTTCCTAAGATAGAATTGTCTGGCCTGGTAATAGAATTTGTATATTATGTTTTAGTTGATATTTCGGAAGTTTGGATCTGTTGCTCCAGTTGTACTGGCAGGGTGATATGCTGTGCTTTTAGAAGGGGTGGTGAGGTATTTTGCGGGGAGGGGGGTGTTGGGATCTCAACTATTCTATTGATGGTTTAGGTCAGATGTCAAAGTTGCGCCGCATCGCAACTAGAGCAGCAGATGTCAACTCATATTGTGGTAATATGATATAATGTAGTTTTGCATTTCTGTCATCTGTATAATTTTCTTTTTCTTATTTTCAGGGTAATACGGCTGTATATCTGGAGTATGCACATGCTCGTATTTGTTCCATTGTCAAGAAGTCGAACAAGGACATAAGCACACTACAGCAGGTTACTATTTTATTAAATTATTATTTTTTTATCTTATTTTTTACTTTGCTTAAAATTTGTTCAGGGTCCTTGTTTATGCTAATTACCTTCTCTGCATTACCTACTTACAGACTAGTTTATTGTCAATGTATAATGTTACAAATGTTTCTACCTCTTTTACAGACTGGAACGATAACACTGGACCATCCTGATGAGCGTGTCCTGGCACTTCATCTAATCCAGTTTGCAGAGGTTGATATTTAAATTAGAAGTTTGCATCAGTATGTTTGATATTTGTTAAGTTAATGATGTTTGGTACAATAATAAATTTTGTTCCGTTTCCAGGTGGTTGAGGAGGCATGCAACAACCTCTTACCCAATGTTTTATGCGAGTACCTCTATAATTTGTCAGAGATATTCAATCAATTCTACACCAATTGCAGAGTATGCCTATGTCCATGAGTTGATTTCTAAATTCCATTCATTTCTTTGTTCCAACATTTAGGGGGAGTTTTTTTATCTGCTCTCAATTTGAGAAATGGAGATCAAACATTTGTATATTAAAAAACATGTGTTTATGATGTAAAACATTGTTTTGCTTTCAGGTCATTGAATCGCCAGAGGAGACGAGCCGGTTGCTCTTGTGTCAGGCTACAGCAATTGTCATGAGGCAATGCTTCGTGCTCCTTGGAATTACACCAGTCTTTAAACTATAGATTTAATTCAGTGTCTTTGACATATATTTCTTCATTGAATATATGTTTGATAGTTTAGGACCTAATTTATTGAGAATTAAAATGTTCGCTTCAAGTTATGAAATCATAGGGACTTTTTGATAATGTCCCAAGTGGAGATGCATGTGTTTTGTTAGCAGTATTCTTAAGGAAATACAAAGGGTCATCTATTTGAATTTTGTATGACATTTCTAGTTGATAACAAATTTATTATTGTTGTTGCTCCGTTAATTCTGCTGGTTCTTCTGGTTCAATCAATTCTACTGCTGTGGTTTTATTGATGTAAATATTTTAAATTCTGTTATTTATATAGAATATTAATCTGAAATAGTTTTGATATTTAGATTGGATTTAGATAGAAAATTTGATAAGCCCACAATTTTTTCCGTGTTTCATAATATGGTTAATTAAACATGTTAAATATGGCTGGACTACAACACAGTGGATCAATATTTGTAAGGCTTTTTTACTACTCAACATGGAATGAACGCAAAAGAGGTTAAGATCAGTCTTTTATAAGAAATAAAACGAATCATCCTTTTCATTTTTTGTCATCTCCCTCAAAGCCGTATGTACATACAACTTCGTTGATACAGCTTTCCACACAAGTTACATGTATTTGTGAGAACTATCCATTTTCTAACATTTCTTGTTCGTTGCTGCCAAATGCCAATGAATGAAATAGATCTAAAATATGAAAAGAACCTTGGTGCTCGACAAAGCTCTATAGTAGTAATAGTACAGTTTACAGGCAAGACACCAGGCCAAAAATATGAAGATGAAGATGATATTTCAGAAACTCCCATCTATAATTTGTTTATCAAGTTCTGTCATGCAGGCATACTTGTGCAATTTTTTGAACACCACAAGCGGGTCTTTATCAATCAAAGTACCATCATCCTGGTACGCATGCTTCAGAAACACAGCCCAATTCATCTCTGTACCGGCTAGATAGAATGCTCTTGGTTGCTTTCGCAACATCTCATAGGTCCGCCTTGTCAGACAAAGCTCCTCCTTGAACTCCACTATGTCATGAATCCAGGCCCGTTTCTCCAGTGTCAGGCTCAGGAACTCATGTATCAACCCGACCCGGTATTTCTCAGCCTCAACTGTCCATGGTTTGAAACCTGAGCCGTCAGAGTAAGGAGAGATCATGGGGAAAGTTATGATTTTATCCAATTCCCTCCTCTCCACATCATCAATCGGCAGTTCTTTTCTATGAGGGATATGGAAACGAAATAATTTTTGAGCTTGGGCTTCATCTGACATGAATTCTCTCTCTAATGCACTGACAGCTAGATTCTTATCCCAACTTTCCAATTCAAGCACGTGCCGGCCATCAGGGTCCACTACTACTCGAAAAAACTTGGGATATTCACGAACCCGGTCACGGAAGTCATCTGGTAGACCAAACAAAGCCCGACAATGGTGAAGCTTAGCTAGCAGTACACGGTGGTTGACAAAAATCATCAAAAGCTTACGAATTGTGGTCATTCGTTCAGCCTCGAGCAAATCAAAGAGGGTTTTTCTTCGGCAAGGAGGGATTTCATGAGAGGGGTGAATGAGAGATGAGGTACCTTACCGATCGGGGGAGGTGGAAAAGGAGGGGATGGCGAAGGGCATACTTGGAAACATTGCGACCTCGTGGGAAGCCGAGCTCACGGTAACGTGTTCCGGCGGTGGAAAGAGGGAGAACGGGCGAAGGGAGGGAGGAGAGGTAGGATTTGGTGCGGTGAAGGAAACGAAAATCAGCATCTCTGTCGAGGATTGCATCTAGGGAAGGGAGATCTCGAAGGGAGGGTTCACGCTGGATAGGAGCAACACGCGGACTGGAGAGCTTTTTGCGTAGCTTCTTGCGGCGCTTGCAACTCAGAAAAGGGAGGATTGACTTGGCAGCGGCAAGCGCAGCTGAGGAACGGGAGACAGGGAGAGAAGGGTTATGGTTAGGATTAGGAGTTGAGGTTGCCGAGAAGAGGCGGCGCACCATGTGAGAGCCGAGATGGAGAGGGTTTGTTGTTCATTTTGTTGATGTTTCTATCGTTGGTTTGGCAGAGGTGGCAAAGACCGACTTTTTTATAATATCCAACGTTAAATAGAAATTATAAATATACT
>JAJGRW010002609.1:0-10615 GCA_025461045.1 Carex parvula | reverse complement strand
TTATACTAAAATACGCTAAATTATTTGAAATTATGTTGAATCACGCTATATTAAGTTAAATTACGCTAAATTACATTACATTACGCTAAATTACGCTAAATTACAATGAATAGGGACGATATAATCACTGAAAAGACGAAAAACACTGAAAATTTGAATTTTTTTGTTTAAATTATTTGATAGATTACTTCTTTTGATATATAATTGGCACATTTGTACTGAAAAACGCTAAATTACTTGAAATTATGTTGAATTACGCTATATTAAGTTAAATTACGCTAAATTACATTACATTACGCTAAAATACGGTAAATTACGCTAAATTATATACGAATAGTGACGATATCTTCGCTCAAAAGGCGAAAAACACTGAAAATTGAGTTTTTTGTTTAAATTATTTGATAGATTATTTCTTTGATATATAATTGGCACATTTATACTAAAATACGCTAAATTACTTGAAATTATGTTGAATTACGCTATATTAAGTTAAATTACTCTAAATTACATTACATTACGCTAAAATACGGTAAATTACGCTAAATTACGCTAAATTACATATGAATAGGGACGATATCTTCACTGAAAAGGCGAAAAACACTAAAAATTTGAATTTTTTTTGTTTAAATTATTTGATAGATTACTTCTTTTGATATATAATTGGCACATTTATACTAAAATACGCTAAATTACTTGAAATTATGTTGAATTACGCTATATTAAGTTAAATTACGCTAAATTACATTACATTACGCTAAAATACGGTAAATTACGCTAAATTATGCTAAATTACAAAGAATAGGGACGATATCTTCACTGAAAAGGCGAAAAACACTGAAAATTTGAATTTTTTTGTTTAAATTATTTGATAGATTACTTCTTTTGATATATAATTGTTCGCACAACAGTGTATCACAAAGTTTCACTACAGCAAGCTGTAGCTTTTAACCTTGATTTAACTTCCGACTAAGATTGCAAGTGCACAATCCTGTCGTATTGTCTAGTCAGGTATCGATCCACAAGACGGTTCAAATCAAATTTGGAACTCTACTTAAATCAATTAGGTACTAGAAGTTGGAAAATGTTGGTTTGGTTATTTAATTTCCTAAATTCAATAGCAGAAGTAATTAAAATAACAGAAAGTAAAGTTTGGTTTTATCAGATAGAGAAAAGCGTTTCCAGGGTTTTCGATTTCATTATCAACTCTGTCTCTCGGTACCTATACGACCCGCATACTTTCATACGCTACCCGCATGGAACACGCGACCCGCGTACTCTTATACGCGGTCCGCGTGGACCTCGAGTGAATGCAGCAGCTGTCTGTTTCTGCGTTGTTCTTTAGTGTAAGGATTCATTAACCGAACCTAGTATTCCTAAACCTCAACTCTCATTTGTTGGCTTAATAAACCTGGTATCGGAAATGCAATTTCACCTTCTTAGATTTTTAATCTAAGTTAATTGTTCGGTTTACTAAAGGTAATCACTACCTCTCGATAAGTGAAAATGTTCACCTCTCAGTTACTTTTTGGTCTCGCCTTGCGGCTCGTAAACCTACCTCAAATACTAAGTTTGGTTGAGGGAAACATCAGGGCCAAATTACAAGAAAGATGCTATAGACATCTAACAGTAGACAATCAAGAATTATTCAATCAACTTCAACAAAGCAATTAAAATATTACTCAAACAATTAAACACTAACATTCAACACAGATTCAAACAACATGCATACAAAACAAAGTATCAAACTACATCGTAACCCTAGAAACAAAGAAAACTACTCAAGCATAGTCAAAGAACAAACAAAACAAATAAAGATAAAGGAGTTCATAGAAAAACTAGAAGAACGATGAAGATTCGTCGCAAAACTCTCGTTCAGCTCCTCTCTTCTTCGTCTCCTAGCCAGCCATCTCTCCTAACCCTAGGAATTGTCCCTCAGATCCAGAATGCCCTCTCAGGTGCAAGAAATCCCCTCTTATAGCTTTTCTGGCCGACCTTCCTTCAATTAGCCTCTGTTTCCAATTCTGCTTCTGTTTCCGGAAAAGTCTGACGCGACCCGCGTGGGATCTGATGCGGCCCGCATTCCTTTGGCTCAAATTGTAGATCTTCTCGCTCAAAACGGAGTTACGAGTCAAAAGTTATGACTGTTTTAAGTTCGGGTGCTGAAATTTCAGGGTCTGACGCTACCCGCGTGGGATCTTACGCCGCCCGCGTGTAGGGTTCCAGAACTCACAATCTTCCCTGATTTCGCTCGTTTTCTGCAAAGTAAGAATGAAAATGCAGCAGTACCACATTCTATAGATATTCAATAGATATTCAATGTAAAATACACGATTTGGTGGTTTAAAACACAGATTTTGGTACAGAAATTGGTCGGATTTATAGGTCAAATAATGAGACATCAAATTCCCTCAAGCTTAAATCTTGCTTGTCCTCAAGCAAAGATCCATACTTAGGTACCGGGTTGGACTCTAATCTTACCTAAATGCAAATTAAGTTCCTAAATGTGAAAATTTACATGAGTTGCTTTAATCAGGAACCTTGAGAATCCTTTTGGTATAATTTGGATTTTCCTTGATCAATTTTGATTCACCACACGAATTGACTAATCAAACTTCAAATTCTGAAATGCTTTAATATTTGCAAAGCTAATTACCCAAATTGATCAATATTTCATTCTTTCACTGAATCTATGCCCTCATTTGTGGTGATTTTTCCTTTTTTAACCCCCCCAAGCTTGGGACAAGCTTAGGTTAGAAAGTCGCGGATTTCATGTGTTGATATATGCAAGAGTTTTTTGAAAGTTTTCGAGCTCAAAGGCATCCCGCCGGATTGTGCCAGTATTCTTTTTTTTTTCTAAATTTGGGAGACGAGCTCAAAGGCGCCCCATAGGACTTATTGCCAGTACTCTTATTTTCTCCATCTTTTCATTTGTTTCATCATTTTTTTATTTGCATATACCATGAATACACATATCCAATGGTATTCTTTCATACCAATGGATATCCCAATCTTTCTATTTGTTTAAAATCCCAATTCTCTAATTTAAAAGGCACAGTTCAGTTTCAAAAGGCTTTTTCAATACAATTTAAGCTTTCATCTTTTCAATTTCTCAAAACATCCCATCTTAAGCAGTTGTTTGATCAATTATAAGGTTATTTCCAATTCTCAAGGTAATCCAACTCACAATCAAAAGTTTTCAAACAAGTCCCTAATCCTAGCAATCACACAAATTTATCACCTAAAAATGCAAAAATTTTGAAAAATAAACATGTCTAAATGCAGATACAGTTTTCTTCTATTCCACCCCCCAAGCTTGAATGAAGCATTGTCCTCAATGTTTGAATTTACACAAGGAAAAAGTAAAATAGAAGAAAATATGGAAACTTACTAGATGGTGAGCGAGGGATGAGGCGGGGGCGCCTCACTGGTTGGTGGGAGGTGGATCGGGTGGCACTGGGGGGAGCACCCACTTCTGAGGTACACGGACCACGCGATCAAACTCTTGCATCAGAAGAATCCATAAGATTTCTTTCAAGTCCTTGATCGAGCACCCGATCGCGCCTTTGTGAGCTTTCAATTTCTCCAAGAGCGTAGCAGTCCGATCAGGTTTAAGATCTGCACTTATGATCACAGGACAAGATTTATCTGGGTCTAGGAACTCATACCTGAGGTTAGCTGGCAGAGGCTTGAGCTCAGGAGTCAGCACCTCTGTCTGGGCCTTGACGCGTCCCGCGTCTGGTGCACTCGGCTCGCGTGCGGACCTCGCGTCAGTTTCATCCGACCCGCTTCCTCTATTCTCCAGGTTCTCTGACTGTGGCACGCGGTCTATGCAAGATGCATGCGGTCCGTGTGTCAGTTGTTCCAGGTTGTCAGCCTCCTTCGACGCGGCCCGCGTGTCAGTTACGCGGCCCGCGTTCACATGTTCTCCAGCAATGACTACCGGTTGAGTCAGTTCGACGCAGCTAGAGTTCTCTTCTTCATGTGATGATGCGGGGCGCGTGTCAGTGACGCTGCCCGCGTGCTTTGCGGTCTGGTCTGTTGGCTGGGCTGGTCCTTCATATTGGGTTCCACTTCGCAGGGTGACCGCCTTAGCCTCTCCTCTAGGGTTGAGCTTCTGGCTGGCTGGGTAGCTTACCAGGTTGTGGTTGGCTTGGGCCGGCTTTGTATCTCAATTGCTCCATCATCATCTTGTTCTGAGCAATCTGAGCAGTCAGTTGAGTATTTATTTGTTGTATTCGCTCAGATGTTTGTTGCATTTGCTCGAATATCATCTGGTTTATCTTCCCTTGCTCATGCATGAAGTCGCTCACAGCGGGATCAATGTACGGCTCGGGTGGATCGAATTGAAATGCGCGATTGTTCGAGTTATTGAATGGTGCAATGTTGTAGAAATTGCAATTGTTGTTGCTGAGGTAGCTGTCTTGCTCGGGTTCCTCATCCCATTCCGCCAGTGGGCAATACTCGTAAGAGTGCCTCCTGTCCCCACACATGACACATGGCTGTGGTTGATGGTTACTGACTGCCTTCACTCTTATTTTGATAAAATACTTCTGCATGGCCTCCTCCAGCTCGGCAGCTCTAGCAGAAAGAGCTGCGATCTGATCAACCTTGGATCGGCTGCCTCCTCCAGCTCGAGAACTGTCGCAGCCAAACCACTGTTGGTTTGTCGCCATGTTATACATCAGATCCATGGTGTCTTCAGCTCCTCAGATGATAATTGCCCTTGAGTTTGAGCCAGCGTGTTCCTGAAAGAGAGAAAAAAATAAAATAAAATAAAAGATACAGATTAAAATCTAGATTAATTAAAATAAGCAAAAATCCAGAAAAGATAAATGATGCCGTCCCCGGCAACGGTACCAAAAACTTGTTCGCACAACAGTGTATCACAAAGTTTCACTACAGCAAGCTGTAGCTTTTAACCTTGATTTAACTTCCGACTAAGATTGCAAGTGCACAATCCTGTCGTATAGTCTAGTTAGGTATCGATCCACAAGACGGTTCAAAATCAAATCTGAAACTCTACTTAAATCAATTAGGTACTAGAAGTTGGAAAAGGTTGGTTTGGTTAATTAATTTCCTAAATTCAATAGCAGAAGTAATTAAAATAACAGAAAGTAAAAGTTTGGTTTTATCAGATGAAAAGCGTTTCCAGTGTCACACCCCGCAGCCCAACGAGGCGCGACAGGTGCTTTCCTGCCGTAGACATACGGTTACCCGTATGCCTACAAGACAATTACGATATAATAGTAAATGAAAACATAAACAAACAACCAACACAAATAATATAACTCCCAGCTGGTCAGGTAATGTCATACAAACCCGTATCTCGATTTATACGCATCACAAAAGGACATAGAGATCATATATGTACATCACCAAAACATAACTATATACATAATCTCTAATGTCACCATACCAGACAATCTAAGCAGCGGAATAACCAGGCCTACCGACCTCGTGCCTCTCTCGGATCTGCTGACCCGGAACCTGAAAAGATAACCCAAAGAGGGGGTGAGAAATAAATTCTCAGTGCGATAAATTTGCCACGTTTCGCTCCTGGACTTGCAATCACAGATTATATTCAAAAATAAAGCACAAATAAAGCTCAGAACAGTTTATAATAATATATAAACATGCACGCATAAAACCGACATCAATAAGCCAAATGAAATCCAACTCAGGAATTGCCAAACCGAAATTCAATCACACAATATTTGGTTTAACTCGAACTCAGAATATCTGGTAGTACAGGCTTAACCGTTTTAATTACAAGTCTGGTTCCATTTCATATCCGGAAAAATCCATATAAAACCAAATGACAATCCAAACGCATTCACCCCCTGGGTAATGCCTCCGATACACAAGTCACATATAGTCCAATTCATAATACAGAGTCACTTACCCCTCGTCCCAACCGGTACTGGGAACTGCTGAGGGCCAGACGATCTAAAGCTTTAGAATACTGGGTCGTCAAAGTCCATGCATAGACTTTGACAAATCCGAACACACCCCCTGGGTGTCGTCGCCACGATGGGGGACGGTAATACCATATCCACCAACCGATGGTGATATAAATCACGGTGACTTTTAATTCCAAATTAGATCATTCAGATCAATACACAAAGAATACCATACCAGTATGCAGATCAATCAGATAAACAATCCGAGTTCCAATTAATTAGGGCAATGCAATGCATATGCAACACAATCCGATAATGCAATTCAACCAATAATCAACATGTCAATCGAAACACAGTTTAATTCTGAATATAAACTATCAAACAAGTCCAGAAACCCCGCACCTGAGTATATAGCGTACTCGTCTAAAGCTCAGGCGTCTCGAACGATCCCGAGATCCGATGCCTCTTAGGTTTACCACCTATTTAACCGTTTAGATTCAATTAAAACAACCGATTGATATCCCGTAGGTTAAACCGAATTAAATTAGGTTAAACACGGTTTAATGTTCGTATACGGGTCCTAATGGTATAGGTTTAGATCATGGTTCAACCAATTAGGTTTAAACAACAAAAATACACAATTTTCTGAATTTCTGAGTGTCATTGCGGCCCGGAATGATTTTATTGCGGCCCGCAGACTATTCTTCCAGAGAATTGGTTTTCCTGCAAATTTCATTTCGGCCCGTAATGGCCCTATTTCGGTCCGCAATACCCACACAGAAGTCATGTTTTCAAGTTTGGTTTAGCTCGTTTCGATCGGGTTTCGATACGGTTAACCTTTGCTATGTATCATCGATTCGACATGGTATTTTTTACATCTAGTTATCAAGAATCGACACCATTACATCATGAATTCCCTTGGTATAGAATTGGTACAAAATTGATACAAAACCCTAATTCCAAAATTCAGCTCAAACGAATAACTCAATCGAACAATACGAATCGAGATGTTCAAACGACTATAACTCGATCGATTCAGATCCAAATGGTGCATAACACCTGAAAATTGAGTAATCTCCCCAAATCCCACCATTTTTATCAAACCCTAATTTCCCCCTCTTCCAATTTTTCAACAAAATCAATCGAATCAATCCAAATCAAACCGAATATCGAGTTATATCGAATCAATCGAACTTAAATACGAATTCTCAAAGAAATATAACAATTCGAACAATTTAGGGTTTTTGAGAGATTTCAAGGAAAGAAAATATATACCAAATTGAAGCTATAGAGTTGTTCACGGTCGTCCAATTAGCTCGAATCTCAGATTTCCCGAAAATCCCGACCCGATTTCACGTTCGATTCACTCTCTCTCTCTTTCTCTCTTTGGTTCGGCCAAGAACTTGCTCTTCACGAAATTAGAGGTGTGAATGGTGGAAATTAAAGATGAGAAGGAAGGGATTAACTTAATATATGGAACTTTTGCATAGAGGTCCCTCCAAGTTTAAATATTGCATAACTTAAAAATCTTCACAAATAGGCCCTTTTATGTATTTTTATTTAAATCAAGGATTCATAATGTAACAATTCTCCCCCCCTTAAAATGAAGTTCAGTCCGCTGAACTTGGTTTCGTACCTTATTTGTCGAATAACTCCGGATACTTTTCTCGGATGCTCTCCTCGAGTTCCCACGTCGCTTCCTTATCGGAATGTCGTCCCCATTTCACTAACACAAGCCGGATCACTTTGCTTCGTAGCCGTTGTTCCTTTCGATCCAATATTCGCATTGGTTCCTCTTGATAGGTCAGATCATCTTGCACGTGTAAATCAGAATGGTCAATGCAATGCGACGGATCTCGTACATATCTGCGCAACTGTGATACATGAAACACCGGATGAACCCGGTCCAACGCTGGTGGTAGTGCAAGCTCGTATGCTACCGGTCCAACTCGTCGCAAAATCTGAAACGGCCCAATATAACGAGGACTTAGCTTACCCGAAACACCAAATCTATGCACGCCTCTGACAGGCGAAACACGAAGCCATACGTGATCACTTTCTTGGAATTCCAACGGTCTTCGATGAATATCCGCGTATTTCCTTTGTCTTTCTTGAGCTGACTTGAGTCGACTCAGAACCATTTTCGTTTTCTCAGCAATTTCTTCCAACATTTGCGGTCCTGTAGGCGGATATGTACCCGCTGGTCCCCACCACAACGGAGTACTGCACTGCTGCCCTGTCAGCGCCTCTTGCGGTGACATACCAATACTCGAGTGATAACTGTTGTTATAAGCGAACTCCACCAGATACAAGTGATCAACCCACGAACCTTTTAAACTTAGCGCACAAGAGCGTAACATGTCTTCCAATGTTTGGATAGTGCGCTCGGACTGACCGTCCGTCTGCGGATGATGCGCTGTACTGAATCTCAGCTTAGTACCCATTGTCTCTTGAAAGCTCTCCCAGAAATGAGAAGTGAACCTAGGATCTCGGTCTGAAATAATATAGCGTGAACAACCGTGGTACTTGAATTGATATTTCAGGAATAACTCCGCTAACTCTTGCCCCGATGTCTCAATTCGAAGCGGAATGAAATGAGCTATCTTCGTCAGCCGGTCCACAATCACCCAAACCGTGTTGTATCTATTAACTGTTCTCGGAAATCCGGATACAAAATCCATTGTGATCGACTCAAATTTTCTCGTAGGTATTTCTAGCGGTCTCAACAATCCTGCTTTTCTCCGTCGATCCGCTTTAACTTGCTGACATATCTGACATTTTTCTACATACCTTTGCACGTCTCGCTTCATTTTCGGCCACCAGAAATACTTCTTTAAGTCTTGGTACATTTTCACTTCCCCCGGATGAATAGCGTAACCCGAGTCGTGCACCTCAGATAAAACCAGATCCTTCAACTCGGATTTATTTGGTACACAAATGCGATCATGAAACCGCAAAATACCATCTCCTTGAACTTTAAATGGGGAATCAGCATTTGACTCGTAGTGTAATTTAAATTTCTGACATTTTGGATCATCCTGTTGCGCTGCACGAATCTGTTCGTGTAATTCCGATCGGATCTCAACCGCTGCTAGCACAACCGACGCAATTGCAGTTGCGCTAGTCCCCACCTCGCCTTTACCACACTTAGATACCACTTCCAACGCTAATTCGCGTGATGCGCCAACATGAATTTCCAACCTACGCATTTCCTCAAGAAGATGATTTTCACTTGTGATTACCGACGCCAGGTTTACCTGACTCTTTCTGCTTAACGCATCTGCTACACTGTTCGCTTTTCCCGCGTGATACTGGATATCCAAATCATAGTCTTTCATCAATTCCAACCACCTTCTTTGCCTCAAATTCAATTCCTTTTGCGTGAAGATATATTTCAAACTCTGATGATCGGTAAATATACGGCATCTCACGCCATACAAATAATGCCGCCAAATCTTCAACGCAAATATCACCGCCGCTAACTCCAAGTCATGAGTCGGGTAGTTTTGCTCGTGCGGTCGCAATTGCCGAGATGCATAGGCAATTACATGATCATCTTGCATCAATACGCAACCCAACCCTGATCGTGATGCATCGGTGTAAACCGTATACTCTTTATCAGCAGTCGGCATAGCAAGAATCGGCGCGGATACCAGCCGACTCTTTAATTCCTCGAAACTTTTATCTTGCGCGGTACCCCAATCAAATTTCACGCCTTTATGTAACAACTTTGTAAGTGGTGCAGCCAACCGCGAAAACCCGAGTACAAATCTCCTGTAGTACCCGGCTAACCCCAAAAAGCTACGAATCTCAGTAACTGTCTTCGGTCTCTTCCATTCAGTAACCGCACGAATCTTTTCAGGATCCACCGCTAACCCTTGTCCCGAAACAATATGCCCCAGAAAGGTAACCTCATCCAACCAAAATTCACATTTCGAAAACTTTGCGAATAACTGATGTTCCCGCAACCTTTGCAAGACAATTCTAAGATGTACCTCATGTTCTTCTCGGGAGCGCGAATACACCAATATGTCATCAATGAAAACCACAACTGTCGAATCCAATAGATCGTGAAACACCCTTTGCATCATATCCATGAACGCTGCCGGTGCGTTCGTCAGCCCAAACGGCATAACCAGGTATTCATAGTGCCCGTACCTTGTACGGAATGCTGTCTTGTCCACGTCGCTAGGCCGAATCCTCAACTGGTGGTACCCTGTTCTCAGATCAATCTTTGAATATACCGAAGATCCCTGCAACTGATCAAACAGATCATCAATCCGAGTAACGGATACTTATTTTCACTGTTACCTTATTCAGCTCGCGGTAATCAATGCATAACCGCAAAGTTCCATCTTTCTTTTTGACAAACAGTACTGGGGCACCCCACGGCGATGTGCTAGGTCTGATAAATCCACTCTCCAACTTGTCTTCCAACTGCGCCTTAAGTTCTTTAGTTCTGCCGGTGCCATTCGATACGGCGCCTTTGAAATCGGTGTTGTGCCCGGTACTAGTTCGATACCGAACTCCCATCTCGCTCAGGTGGCAACCCCACAATCTCTTCCGGAAATACATCTACAAATTCTGAAACCACCGGTATAGTGCTGATCTCTGGAACTGCCGCAGCCGCATACACCACGGCCACCAGATAAGCTGTACATCCTGTTTCTAATAAATGTCTCACTTCTACAGCAGAAACACACGGTGTTAGTTCC
>JAJGRW010002608.1:0-24135 GCA_025461045.1 Carex parvula | reverse complement strand
GGTTTTGTGCTCCAATCATGCTCCACATCTTATCTTCATTTTCAAAGTCCCAATAGTCGATCCGAACCGCTTACCATTATCTTCGTATTAAAAGTATTTGGAGACCAAATTTTATTTTTTTTGAAATTTTTTTACTATATTTTAGATAGGTACAAAATCATTGTTTTCAAAATATTCTCGACCATCCAAAACAGTGATTTTGTACCTATCTTGAAAAAATAGTAAAAGATTTCCAAAAAATATAAAATTTGGTCTCCAAGCACATTTTAATATGAAGATCATGTTGAGCGGTTCAGATCGATTGTTCGAACTTTGAAAACAGAGAAAAAGACGTGGAGTATGATTGGAGCACAAAACCAATTGTGCATTTTAACCCTACTCTAATTTAAAAGTATTTATTAAAGATTCAAACTCCTCACAAATGTGTCATCATCTTACCTCCATTTTTAGTTTTGTAATAACAAAAATTAAAAAACGTATATAAAATAAAATCGTTAGTTGTGATATATATTATTTTCTCAACATGCACATACAAAATTATTACTTTTCAATTTTATTGTTATAATTAATAATAGAAATCCACATTTAGAAATTATCCATGTCATACGTATTACAATCTCTTGATAACAATCAAATTAATGTTAAAATATCATACTTTTCTACATATTAGGGCTGCTCATGAGCCGAGTTGAATCCGAGTTGAGAACAACTTGGATTCAACTCGCCAACTCATGAGCCGAGTTGAGTCCGAGTTGCTAATTCAGTTCCGAGTCAGAAACTTCAATTTGGAATCAACTCGCGATCAACTTGAGTAGAAGCGAGTCGACTCGTGACTCATAATAAGTACATAGTGAGACAATCTAATTTAATTCTAACAAAAAAAATGTACATAGTTTACCAAAATAATACACAATTAAAGACAGTACATAATGAGACAATGACCAATACATAATTAAAAATTACGAAATACTAAATAGTACAAAATTAAAAATTACCAAACAGCTAAAGTCTAACAAAACAATACAGAGTCTAATAAATTAACAAAACAAAAGAAATAGTACATAATTTTTCAAATTATCAAGCATTGTGAGAAACAGGTATAAGGTTTGGTGACGCAAAATTAGGAATATATGGATTAGGGCTTGGTGTGAGTCCAACCGAGTTGATTCCGAACCGAGTTGGAGGTAACTTGGATTCGACTCATAATCAACCGAGTCAGTTAACTCGAGTCAGTTTTGACTTGAGTCAATTTCAACTCGAGTTATAGCAGGTTGAATCTGAACTGATTCAGAACTGAGTTTTAAGTCATGAGCTTTTTGTGCACCCCTACTACATATGCATAGAAAAAAAAGTAGGTTTCTCAAATTTTATTTTGATATATAATTTTTAAAATTTTAGTTATTAGTTTAAAAATAAATACATGCTAAAAAAATATCAAATTTGAGACATTTAAACCTCTAATTTACAATGCTAATCTAAGGAAATTTCGAAATGTACATTCCAACCTCTAATTACCGAACATACCGGTATGGGGAAACATAGAGATTGGTCAGCCTAGATATTTTTTCAGGGATCTACAATTCATATATATTATATATATATATATATAATATATATATATATATATATATATATATATATATATATAATTAGTATACATTACTGCTCAGTTGTGCTTTTCCCAAGTTATCTCCATGCTCCAAAAAATGCGGCTGCAGCGGCTCTGAGGGGTCTCATGGGTCGCTCCTCACTTGTTTGATTATTGTATTTTTTTTAAATTCTAGGTATCCTGGCAGAAGCTGCCATTGTTTGATTATTGTAAATTTGTAGTTGGGATGGGACCAACATAAAAGTTCCCAACTGGATATGGAAGATTCCAAAAAGTTTCTGGAATTGTCCAGAAAGTTCTAGAAATAATAATAATAACAATAATAGGAAAGATTAATTTTATATATATGTTTTTTCCTACAAAAAGAATAGATATACTTAAAATGCAAAAACTATAAAATTAGGTCTCATTTGAAATTTTCTCCAAATATGCTTCTATTCCAAATATGAAGATTAATTATATCTGATTCTAAAATTTTGACTCTACTAAAATTCTTGGTTCCGCCCTATCTTTAATTGTTTGAGTAACAATTTACGTTGAAGTTGTACAATGTTTTGTCTACTAGGAACAGTAGATAATCATTAATATTTCTTGAGATAAATATGAAGTCAAGCTTCTTTACTTCTAAATATTTGTAAGAAATTTCCAAGTCAAATATTGTGCATGTGTCTTCTCACAAAAGAATATGTACGTATAATTTTTAGTATGTGTGTGTGTGTATATATATATATATATATATAGTCCGATTAATGCTTTTAGTAGCATTACAGTCCATATGCTTCTAATCCAAAATCCATCTGATCAATTTCAAACGAAAAATTTAAACCGATCACTTTCTAGAGAGCATTTACATATAATTTTTTTTTTTGAATTCATTTAGTATCAAGTCAAGCAATCAAAAAATCAAAATTTGTGTGCATATTGATGTATTGTTAGTATGTCAAAAAAGACTATCTTTCAAAAATCATAAAAAAGTAAAAAAAATAAAATAATAAAAATTAGTATTCTACAAGTTTAATATAACTAATTTACTGAGTTACTTAATTCGACGTTTTGAATGTAAAATTTTGAAATTTGCATCCGTAAGCATTTCGACCGAAATGCTTACAAAAGCATATTAGCTTTTATATATATTAATACATTAGAACAAGGATGGAGGTAAGAAGGAGGTAGGGGGCCAATTGACCCCATTTAAAAAAAAAATTGTATTTGTATTTGATTTTCTACATAATTTAGAGTAAAATACTATGAAACTATTAAATTGATCTCCATTCTCTACAGGAAAATTTTATATGATTGACCCCATATGTATTTGACCCCCACATTTCAAAAGTCTTGCTTCGCCCCTGCATAAGGAGTGTGTAATTGTTATTAGTTTTGTTTTGATCTTTAAAAGTAAAAAAGTTACAATTTAGGTCATGTTGTTTCAGTGTTTTCAGTTTAAAATAAATTTATATAGGTTTTAAAGTTTCAAAATATTTATTTTGGTCTTTGTACTTTGCAATTGATCCCAATTAATTTATCATAGAATGGACATATGTAGCGAGTAATGGAAATATTCATGTTATTATGGTTCTAGCAAGTGAATTTTATGGATTATAAACTGCATACAATAATATTTTAGTCATACAAAATGTATTTAAGTAGTCAGCATCGACATCTATAATTTGGATGATATTATCAATATGTTATTGGGTCAATCATCCATGTATTTGTTGGTTGTACAATGATATCGAAATTGTCACCGTTATCCACATCACAAGAATCAAGCTTATTGGGATATCCATTTTTTGAAAATACTGCAATAAACAAGTAATTGATGTAAGCATGAAATTTTTAGGGATATAAAAATGGAATACAATCTTGGAGAGCCAAATGAGAAACAGGACAAACAAAAAGAAAACACGGATTCATATGATACAATTTTTTTAGGGTTTAGGTTGAGATTGGAGTCGATGCTCTAAAATCAGGAGGCAGTCATAAATTAGAGATTAAAGTGCCAGATTATATTTCAGGGGCAGATCAGAATTTTCGTCAGGGGAGTAAAAAATATCAAATCGGATTTAAATACCTAATCAGATTAAATTCATTAACCAATTGGGTACTCGACAAAAAATAATACTTTAACTTATATTTCCAATGCTTTAATTTGTAATTTATGATACTCTGACTTATAATTCTAATTCCAATCAAAATTCAATAGATTTATTTCAATTTTAACCCTAAATTTAGCTCGAATTACAAATTAACGTCCAGAGGGGGGAAAAAAAATTCCAGGGGGACAACTACCCCCCTGGAACACTCTGGGTCCGCCCCTGCCATTGTATTATTGTCTAGTGCCATATTAAGCTTAATGGACTTAATTACATATTTTCAATTTGTATGGGCTTTTAGCCTCCCCCATAACCCTCTGGATCTGCCCTGTAAACGATCATTGTTTTAGGCCTAATTAACAAGTTATTATAATGAAAAGTTAAGTGACAGAGGAAAAAAAATATGTATCTGGTTAAGGGCAGCAGAAAGGAACTGTAGCTGATGTTGTGTTAAATTTGAAATCATTATCTATTGTTGTTGAGATTTTTAAATTTCCAACATAATCCATTTTAATTTTTCATTGATGGCCCCATTTCCTTTTTTTTAGAGGAAAGATGGAAGTCAAGCTTCCAAATTCCAAAATTCTATTAAACAGGGCACTAGTGATGTCAAGTACAAAAGAGTAACAATTTGAAATCTGGAAAGTTAATAATTAATTAAATTGATAGAGAAATTGAAAAAAAAAAAAAAAAAAAACTTCAACACATTTACAATTAAGCTCTATTATCCCTGATTTATTCTTGCCTGCGTACTAGAAACCAATAGTGTCATGTTCTGTGCCAGATACTGACTTTCTTTCTTTCTGGAAAATTCTTCAACACCTTTCTCTCCACAAAACAAAACATAGTACCACCTGTGTATTGATGCCCTTGAATTTATGATAATTGTACAACAGTCTAATTTTTTTAATAAAAGTTAATCGTCAATTGAATTTGATTTTACTAAAGGTATCCAAATGAAACGACTTTATAAAGATATTAAGAACAATGGTTGACGATAACATCTATTATCTTTAGTTTAGTCATTAATTTCGATGTTAATAGATTAACAGAATGCAATTTCGTAATTAGATGTTTATATTAACTAATTTAATATCAGATGCGTAACTTAAATTCGGCAAATATCAGATGCAATTATAAAATGAATTTAATTTCATAAATTACAATTTTCTATCCTGATTAAAGAATTTTTCTAAGATTGTTAGAATAAAATCATGAATATTGGAGAGTAACAATTTATAATTAAATAAACAAATTAGCATTACAATTATTTCATCCGGATCGCAATATACTTTTTAAGCGTATTCCATTTCAATCGTATAGGACTCGATATCGTACATGCATGACTCGTAGAATAATTATAAAACAATTCAAAATTAGTATTCCTTAATTAAAACATGATCATAAAAATGACTGATGATAACTTCTTTAATACCAGCATGGATTAAAAACTGTAAACAGTCTAAAATTTGATGTTAAATCCAATCAATTAGTAAGACATGAAATTAAACAGGACGGCTGTGATGGTCCCTCGAACAGCTTTGTTCCCCATAGCATGCATGAACCATGTTCTTCATACAATGTCATGCATGGCACTGTTATCGTTGGAAACAGCGTAACCCTTTGTTTTCTCTATCCTTCCTCCTCTCACCCCCACAAAAATGGGGACCAAAAATGAGAAAAGGAAGAACAGACCAGTTTTGATCTAAGGACCACTAACCCACAAAGTACATATTTCCGTGATCATTTGATTTGCTTCAAACTGGTGAAATTATTATGTCATGCATGCATTAACTTAGCAATAAACATTTCTTTTCTCCTTTGGATATAGAATTAACATTTGATATCCAAATGATATATGACATGACACGTAGTGTACTTGGTTGATACAACATCAAGCCCCACAATCTGTATGCCATTGATTCTGATTTTGTAAGCCCCACAATCACTCCATGGGATAGTTGTCCCCTACCTTTGGAAACAAGAAACGCTAATAGATTCATGTATGTTGGTCCATGTCCAGAGGTCAATATTAAAAGATCTTTCTTGATCATGCAATGCAATCTTTCTCAACAAAGTATACCGCGTCGCTAGCACAGCGCACTCAATCGGGATGCATATAGTTAATTAACTCTAATTTAAATTTGCTTCGCTTATTGAGACATCGAGCTCCGGATACTCCGAACTCTTTGGTCAACTTGGAATTATAAAAAAGTTTAAATTACTTATTATTCTTGTAATTAATTATGTATTATTTAAATTAACTAGAGTGTAAACTGACTTGAAGTAATTATATTATATGGTGTAAATTATTTGATTACCGATAAACTTAGTGAGTTAGGGCATTTAATTAATTATTTTCTATAATAAAAATATTTGAAATGATGTTTCATTTAGGGCTAAAAATATGAGTTTCTTATATTAAATCAATAGCCTGGTCCTTCAAGTTAAACAACTTAATTAAATACATAGCGAGTTATGTTCTAGCTAAACTTCAGCAAGTCCTTCCATATATCTGTTCAAATTCTAATCCAAACTCAAATTAGCATAAAATCCAATTCATTGAAACAAAGATGAGCAAAACCTGATAAAAGAACTAATTGCGGTTCTATCGCCATCATCAGATAACAAGAATAGAGGGAAGGAGAAAACATGCATGCACTAAAAAGGGAATGGAGAAGGATTAACCTAAAATTTGCATCAAGAAAATTGAAGTCCAAATTATAGGATGAAGCATAGCAATCTTCTTATTCAACATAAAATATTTACAATCAAACCTTTTATATAATCACACCATTAATACTAAAGGCCACACTAGTGCACATTATATGCACTCAAACAGAAATACAAGCAATCACACCAATAAAATAAGATTAAGATCTTAAGAAAAAATAGTAGCCATGTGCGGCAATTCAAGTATTACCACACTAAAAGGAGTAATACCACACTAAAAAAGGAAATATCACTCTCTTGCACACTCGAACTACTATATAGCAAAAGAGGGTGACAAAAAACATGAAGATAGCTTCATTAAGATAATAATGCAATCTATATTATTATCTGGTTCATGCATCGCGCACCTCGAATACATTCCTTGTCTTCACAACAATATCATACATGTGCACAAGGCGAAGGCGAGAGAAATCCCTCGGCAGAGAGATCAAATGCACCGACGACCTCTGGTGGAACTGTAAAAGGTCAGGATCATTTAGGTACCTCTCCCAGCCTAATGGAACAAGTTTCCTTTCTAGCATGTCATAAGATGTCACGGTTTCATTGGTCGGTACATGAACCAACACCTTTCTCTTGTTGCTAGCATTGCTGCCACTTTCTCCGCCATCTGCACCGTTGTTACCGATGCAACGTACCACTCCATCCTTGAAAACCCAAACCCCTGACATTTGCAGAGAGATCAAGTTAAATTTTAAGATTTTAATTTGATGAAAAATAATTGGTTAGAATAGTTGGAAGGGGGTTTGCAAGGAATGAGGAAATAGGAGGAAAAGGAGGGGTTTATATACAACAGTGGGAAATGTAAAGAAGAATATTTTATTGGTGTGTGAAAACAAAAACTGAGATGATGTATTCAAGAGGCCTCTGCGGCTAAGGTGGGCCCCCAGTGACCCACCTGCTTATATCTTGATATACAGGCAGATGTTATTTGATTTTAGGAATTTTGATATTTTTGGCTTAATTATGATTCTGTGGTGTTATCATATTACCAAAGGAAACAACAGACAGAGTTTCAAATCAAGTTTATGCTGGATTTGAAGTGACCTCAGGTCTGGATCAACTTTAGTTTTGAGTACTTAATTATGTTCTAAATCTAATTTATTGGTATTCAACTTTGTATATGTTTTAGAGATATGATGACATGGATTGATTTCGTCTTAATTAATTTGGTTTTTATTATATTGATTTTGAGACCTCAATATATGCTAGTCAGAGGCGTAGGATGGAAGCTTGGTTATGCAAAGGTATCGTAGGTGATATAGATTCTCATCAAAAGTACAAATCAGTAAATTAAAGTTGTTGTCATATTCACCAAGTGCAGCGCACCTAGGTATCTTGGTTTCCTCAGATTACATAATTAGTGTGGACCTATCAAGCCTTGTTAAATGGTTACAATACAACTTTAGAGCTTCAGTATGTTAAGCACTTCATTTTCACATAAACACACTCTTAATTGACGGATGTATGTGTATTAACTAGGACAGCAAACGAACCACGCCAAATCGAGCTAGACAACGGTCGAATTTGGCACATGAATATATATATATAGAGAGATAGACTATGGTGAGTTGTGAAGTAAAATAACGTTTTACTTCCTGCTATATTTTCATTTTAAAAATTCAAACAATCGATCCAAACTGCTCAACATGTTCTAAATATTGAAATGTGCTTGGAGACTAAATTTTAACATTTTTTTGGAATTATTTTACTATTTATTAAGCCACTTTAAAAATCGCTAATCCACTGTGAACAGTAAAAATATCTGGACCACTGGATTAGCGATTTTCAAAGTGGCTTAATAAATAGTAAAAAAAATCTAAAAAATGTTAAATTTAGTCTCCAAGCACATTTCAATATTTAGAACATGTTGAGCGGTTTAAATCGGTTGTTTGGATTTTCAAAATAAAAATATGAGCGTGAAGTAAAAAAGACCTCTTACTTCACAACTCACCTATTTATGTGAGCCGCACATGTTGGCCGCTGTCTTTCTCTGCTACTTCCTGCTCTAGCTCCATGGCCCACCCTCTGATGATGCCTAGTCACTTTCTCCCTCTCTTAATTCCTTTTCTTGTAATGGCAAGATTGAATTGTCTTGTCGAATAGAGCTTCATCAGCTCTCGCTCGGTTGTATTAGTCCAATTTAGGATTTGATTGAGAAAGGAAGGGGAAAAGGAAGCTTAATTAGGGAGAGTGTAATCGGAACTGTCAAAATCGGAGTTCAAAGAAGAGTCCGAATCGTCTAGGAGGGGAAGAGGTAGAGAGTAAGAGACATGATAGGTCGGATAGATGATGAGGTAGTAATGGTGGCCACAGAGGAGGTGATTTGGACTGACGATAAGCTTGAAAGAAGGCTCTTATGGTAGACACAAAGAAAAGTAGTGAAAGAGTCAGAGAAGAGCTTCATCCATCTTCTTTTTACAATTAGCTGAGAAATGAGCCGAGCCGAGCCAACTCATTAGCACCTCATCAAACCTAAATCTAACAAGCTAATTATGACCCTTTTCCAAATCAATCTTGAATGAGTCACGAGCTATGAATTTTTTTACCTACGCTAGATTAACAATTAGCACAAACCCACTAAAACAATGTAGAACTTGCTGACTAAAGTAATCTACAATGAGCAGAACTAGGGTGTGATGCGCTCACACCGTGAGCGCACCTCCTATAGAGCGCATTTTCAAAGTTCAAATAGTCGATTCGAACCTTCCAACGTGTTCTTCATATTAAAATGTGCTTGGAAACCAAATTTTACATTTTTTGGAAATTTTTTACTATTTTTTAAAAATCATTTGTTTTTCAAATTTAAATTATTGTCTAGTTTAATCAATGATTTTTAAAAAATAGTAAAAAAATTCTAAAAAATGTAAAATTTGGTTTCCAAGCACATTTTAATATGAAGAACACGTTGGAAGGTTCGAATCGACTATTTGAACTTTGAAAATGCGCTCTATAGGAGGTGCGCTCACGGTGTAAGCGCATCACACCCTAGTTCTGCTCATCTACAATAATTCCGATCTCATCAAGTTAGAAATATTGGACATAATATTAAGGCAGTTACAATGAACCAGAACGAAGTTATTTTCAATTAAATGGAGAAGTCAGATTAATCATGCATTGTTATACATTTTAGTATGGTGATAATTAATGTGGGTTGCCATGCATGGATCTGTGTTATAATTAATTTGTGTTAATGAAGATAAACTATATTGTGGGGACTCATTAATCTTGTGGTATTTGGAGCAATAGTTCTCATCAGGGTTTTGATGAATATGAAGGCAATTTAATCTACAGTAGAAATTGGATCGATCTGGCTTGAACTAGCTATGTGTTTCACGGGCTGATAACACACTCTGGATGTGTATAATTATATTAATGCACTAATTGTGACCCAGATGCATTGGCAACTTGGCAACGCACTGGGGGGACAAAAAGTGCACTTTTTCAGTTTTACTTTGTATTTGATCATATCCACTTCTTCGTTGATCAACACTTGTAAAAAAATAAATTAAGTATGGTTCAGAGCCGTTTGATATGCGTCAAGATTCGTGTGAACTTGATCCTTACGAATGTTAAAGCTGTCCACACAATCTTAAAGACCTCTCGTAACCAAGAATAGACAAGACAAAAAGAGCATGCCTACAAGGAAACGCACTATGTGCAACTTTTCTAAAGCCAACGAATATAACTATAGGCACCGACCAAACATAAAGGGAAGAACAAAAATATTGTTACTTTCACGATGAAAGGAACTTCATGAAGTGGATTTTATTAATTTATTACTACATGCATACACAAGCACCACATCATCTTTCGGATTTAGGGTTTAGAAGGACTGTATATATGGTTCGCATCCTGCTGCTAAGCAGTATATATGAATAGAGATATCATTAATTAGTGTTGTTTGACAAGTATACATCAATTAAACTTCCTAAGCAAGAGCTAATATATTTTTGAAGTCTTTAGAATTTGAACATGCAAGTTGGTGTTCCGGACAAGTGGCACGTTAATTATTTTCTCCTAATTTCTTTTTAAGAAAGTTCAGGCATCAAATTATCAAACTCTTAGTTATATATTGATTTTACCAAAAAAGTTTAATTGATCTGAGTTTCAACTTTACAACTATTTTCATGAAAAATATTGCCTTAATCACTAGTCTAAAATTAGTTCGTATTATTGTTCTACTTGTTATTCAATTATTATCTACTAAGAAAGATATGAATTAAGAAGTGATACCCTCGTGGATCATATTCCCATTGTTAATAGAAAAAACACCTTTATGTCGGTATATTCTTGCAGATAGTCACTTTTTATCCTCGCGGATACTGTCCCATTCTTATAGTGATACATTATTTTCTGTCATGTTTGGCAAAGATTAAATAAATAGATAGACTAGCCCAACTCGAGAATCAATTTTTAATTTAGTAACAAAATTAATGTTTTCGGTATAAAAGATCACAATTTTAAAATCTGAACAAAAAGCTCCTTATAAATATGAAATAGTTGGATAGCTTAACTACTTCTAACTTTAAAAAAAATAAAACTTTCTAATCCAAATTGACTTGCTTAGCGAATAAAGCAAAAAAAAAAAAAGCCAAACACTTTGGTAGTCTTATCAAAATAAAAAAAAAAAAGGCAAACTGAGTTTAATTAATGTGGCGTCAGATAAGACTGCTTAATTTCAAATTTTGGTGTAAATTACCTCCCATAAATTTATAAAGCGTATAGACAGCCGAGACAAAGAGTTACTGATCATAGCGTTTGAAAGAACAAGCATGCAAAGATATTTAAATGCATGTGACTTGCACAGAAGCACTGGAGGTGATCTTTACAACACAGGATATACATGACAATGGCATCAACTCCTTCAAATCAACAATTAATAGTCAAGATTTGATATACAACACATGCATGATATTTAGGTTTATTTTAAACTAGCTAGTTGTGTAGAAGGGTCTATGTAAATGTAGAAGATGAAACCTGAATTTACCAGAACATTCGCTAACCCAGCTGTTCTCTGCTGTGCTCTGGACCACGCCAGGTGAGATTTCATGAAAAGACACATGATTCTCTGTGAGGTTACCTTGGGGGACACCATTGATTCCAATTCATGCTCTATATTAGAACCTAAATTGTCTGGATTTTTTTTTATCATTTTGATTTATTTTCATGAAATATTTTTTCCTTAAATATACTAAAATTAATTAATACTATTTGGAGAGGAGGGTCCAACTGATTTCACTCTTAGTATCTTTTCTTTCTGATATATCTCTATTTTAGAACTTATTATAAAGCTAGCTCAAATATCAAAATAGAATCGTTCAATATGATTTTTTTTCATTGTACATGTAAACTTTGATATTTTAACTTCAATTAATTAATTGGCACCAAGATCTTGCAAAAATGTACTAATGCAAATATTTTATGTACGTTTGACTAGTGATAACTTTGTATGTACTTGTATAGAAAAAATAAGATATATCACATATTTTATTTTGATTTTGAATTTAAAAAAAAATTATTATTAAAAAATAAAGATATAATAAAAACACAAAAGTTTAAGGTATTAGAATCCTCCTTTAATTCTCGCAAATCAAAATTACAATAAGAAAATTAAAGGCTAGTGTGTTACTTGTAGCATAGTAACATACCGTGTTATTCTCTCAAAACCCTATTGAATACACTTCAAACAATGAATTCAAACAGTTGAGACTGATCTACTTCACGAGTGATGCATTTACATACAAAGATAATAAAATTTTGAATGCATTTGTTGTGTTTGTCATTGATAGTTCGTAAAAATGCACTGATGTGGATAATTTATGGACGTTCATTTTTTAACTTATTGATTCACATAAAACAAAATCAAAATTTCATATTTTTTTACACGTGCATGCAGCGATAAAATGATGTAGATCATATCTAACGTTATTTTGATTTTTGAGTTATTAAAGTTTTTAAAAATGAAGACATTTGAACCCTCCTCAATTAACTTATAAATCTTCATTTTTTGACTGCTTGACTTATACTAAATGCATTCAAAATTTTATAATCTTTGCATGTAAATGCATCACTCGTGAAGTAGATCGGTTTCAACGGTTTAAATTCGTCGTTTACTCTAAGAAATTCATATTGTCTAAGACTCTGAGGTAACAAAATATTTTTGTTTAGATTTAGACCGTCCAATCAGAATTCGTACAAATATTAAAGTCAGATTAGTCCAACTTAGAAATATCAAGTGTATTTCATCTCGCACCGGATTAGTCCGGATTCTAATCGGACGGTCTGATCTAAACATACATATATATTTCTGTTTCCTCAGAGGATAAGGACTCCTTTTCAAGTCCTTGCTAAAATCCAGTCCGTTTGGATCGGATGGACGAAAATCATACTTTCCTAATTGGGTATATTAACAATGTATAATGGATCTCTCTTTCCCAGCGCATTACCAGTGAAAATGACACTACTACCCCGTCTCCTTCGTGTGATGTGTCATATATATCAGTGTTGCCACCTGGTCCAGTAATAGCATGACAACCCTTTCCAGCATGGGTCCATTGAAAGGACCCTTTGTTACCTCTTTCCAAGGATTGAAAATAACATACTGTAGTGCTCAAATTATTTTTAAATTATATTTAGTAAATTATTTCAAAAGAAAAGAAATTAAATAGACAATGGATTTGTGTATTTTGTACATGTGGTTTTTGTAAGTGTACAATTAATGTACAATAAATTATTTGTACGGTGTACAATAATTAATTAAGTATAAGTATATGTACATAAATAACAAAATTTTATACTTTGAAAATTCGAATATTGTATCTAGAATATTAAGATAAGTTGTGATTAGAGGTGCTATCAGGTCGGGTAGGGTCCGGATACTATGATATTTGGACCCGTATCCTAAAAGTGTTCGGGTCCGAATTTAGATTCATATACTTATTAGTTTCAAATCGGATCGAGTCCGGATCCGGATACCTATCTACCCGTAGATATTCGGGTCTAGTCTTTCGGTTCTGCGTAGATAGATACCCATAACTTATTTGTGGATTATCGGGTCCGGTCCGGATCCGGGGGTTCAGGAGCGAGTACATGGTAGACAAAGAGATCAAAAATAAATTATTAGCTTCGAAAATTTATAAGCAAGAGGGAACGTGACATTTGATTTCAATAATCTGTGCGAAGAGAAAAATAAATTTCATTTAATAAATTAATAGATAAAATATAAGTGACGTGACATTTAATTTAAAACAAATAAAAAAATTAATTATTAATCTAAATATGATATATATTATGATTTATTTTTAAAAAATATTACAAATGATTAACTTTTCATAGTTATTAATATGTGTTTTTATATTAAATAATTATAAAGAATGGTATCATCATTTTATCGGGTATTTATACGGGTATCGGGTCGGGTTCGGTTATGAGTTGGATAATTAAATCAAATCCAAATTCTATCCATAACAATTTCGGTTCCGGTTCGGATCCGGATCGGATATTAAATTATTAATTTTGTAACCATACTCATAATTTAACCGGTTATACATTTTAAACCATACTCTATTCAAATTAATCGGTTCCAGTTCGGATCCGGTTCGGTTCCGGATCGGATCCAAGTAATCGGGTAAAAGTAGCAACTCTAGTTGTGATCAAAATGTATTTTGATTTGATAAAAAAAAAATAAAACAACTGTGAAATAGACAAGTGTACGTACGTGTGTTAGCGCCTTACATTATAAAATATCCAAGCATGCATTCAAGATATATATAAAATTGAATGGATAATATCCATGATGATAGTTTATATGGATAGTTATCAGATCCAAATCAATATTTTAATGACAACGAAAATAACACAAAACAACATTCGAAGGCATGAGCAAGTTGATCTTGATTTGGATACCCTGCTCGGTTATTGGCTAGAGAGGGAAGGGGAAAAAGCAACAGGTTTTGGAAGGTGCAAGGAACTTAGCATATAATTGTCCTTCGACAAAATTGAAGATCTACTTTAATAAAGATATTGAAAAGTTGGTTATTTTGACTTCATACGGCGTATTAATCATATTTTTTTTTTAATTTTGACTCAATTGTTTATTGCACCACAAGAAACCAAATTAATTTTGCCAACATTTTTATATATCCAGTCTAACCCTAAAATTCAGATAACCATAAATGATCTCTCATCTGAATTTTAAACTTAGAAGATGTTGTCTTTTACCACTAAATCAAAAACTAATTTTTACTGTTACAATAAAATTAGTTGCATGCAGCTAAAGTTCTGTAAAGAATTTTTATCATTACATAATATATATACAACTCCCGGTATCTGTTGCGAATAACATTCTTGATATCTATTTCTTTTAGTGAATATTACATGGTTAGGTGACTTCAATCGACAAATAATGATTATTGACAGGGGTGCAAACGGATTGGATATTATCCGTCTGTCTCCAGATCTGGATCTGATAATTAGATACGGATATCTGGTCTCCGTACGTATAAATACGGATATAATTTTAAATTTTAATTATCCGTATCTGAATAGTAGATATATATCATATAGTTTAACATATATCATGAAAAAAAATTGTTATTCACCGTTATAAAAGAAATGGATATCTGATCCGTATCTATTTAATATCTGATTCATATTCGTATCCGTCTATCCAATCTATATCTGTATCCAAAAAATAAAAATAAATACGAATGTAATTTTACCACTATCCTATCCGTTTGCACCCCTAATTTATTGATTCATTTATCTCCGATTACAGCGTGCTATGTTATTAAAGAGTCCGAATCTGCTGTGATTTCGAGAGGGATCGCAGGATTGAAATTCCCAGATCAACCGTTCAAATTTTTTCGTGCAAGGATCTCAAAAATGTTTTCGGAAAAGTAAATTTTCATACACACATATCGAAAAAGACCAACAGTTAAGATGGAAATCTCAGGGTCCTGAGATTCACCGAGAATCACAGCAGATTTATTTTCATGTTATTAAATGTTCATTCGGAAAAGTGTGGGATTTTCGGAGGTAGAGATCATCCTAGCAGAAGTTGTGCATACTTAATAATTTCACAAAAAAGGGCCTATAATCATATATCAAAAGGTAATAAAAAGTGGCATCTAAATCTGAATATAGACTGATTATAGACCCAAAAAATTGGGCTTAGCCTTTGCCAAGCTTTCACGCATAGCCCATTAGGCCTATGGGCTATATTTTCATAAGAAACAATCCCCAATGAGAAATGATATTTGTATCCAAATCCAATTATTCAATCTGTATCCATGAAGGAATCAGTATAAAAATATATCTGACAGTTCATTGGATCAGTATATATATAAATATTGAAAAATTGTCCATATTTGCATTTCAATTTGCATGATCCGAATCTAAAATCCCTTAAGGATCCATCAAGTAATGATATTATCATATTTTAAATATAATTTAAGTTGTTTCAAAGCATATGTTTGAAGAAATTAAATCATATTTAGTCATAAGTATATTCTTTTGAAAGAAAAAATTTTAAGTACATTTATAATATAAAATATTTAGATTGACTCATGTTATGAATATATTTTATTATTTTAAACGAGTTAACTAAAACATTATATATGATCCGAATCTGATTGAAAATCTGTTACAATAATATATATATGAATCCAATATTTAAATCCTAAAACGTATTGTTAAATATAAATTCATATATGAATTTTGCAACATCTTAATGAATTTTGAATTATACTGTGTTTTCATTAAAAAAATTGATCTATTGGCAGCCATGCATAGAGAAGTAATTTCTAATGCATATATATGTGATGAATAGAGATTATTATCAAGCTGTGTCTTTGCTGTGCATTTCTAAGAAACATGTAAACATCATTTACTTGGTTGGAGCATTTTTTCCCAAAAATAGCTATCCTGATAAAACAAAACACAAATCAAAATCTTGTCTGATAATAATAGATGTAGAATGAAACAAGAAATCAACTGGTTGACTTGGTTTCAAACGGCTTTGCAAGTACAGCAACAACAAGGCATATTATCCATAAATTGAACCTAAATATAGAAATTTTCAAACATATATTACTCCTCTTAATTCCCTCCATTAACACCCCAGGAATCTCCCCCATTGTTTCATCTTCATCACAATGGGGCCCACATCAATGATCCCTCTCTTTTGTTCTCTCCTAATCGCCTCCGCCGGTGCCTTCGACATTGTTCAAATCCTCAAGTCCGACACCGATGATTATACCACATTTGCCAAGCTACTAACCGACACCAAGTTGGTCGATGAGATCAACAGCCGGCAAACAATCACTGTCCTGGCATTGAACAATGGAGCCGTCGGTGCCATCACATCCCTCCCTTCAAACCTCCAAAAACAAGTTCTTTCCCTTCACGTCATCCTCGACTACTACGACCCTGTCAAGCTTGACGCTCTCAAGCAAAAGACCATTCTCCTCACGACCCTCTTCCAGTCATCTGGCCAAGCAACGGGCCAAATGGGCTTCCTTAACTACACCGAGCTACCGAATGAGAAACAAGTCTTCGGCTCCGCTGTTCCAGGCGCACTGATGGATTCTAACTTGATTGGTGTTGTCGCGGCCCGTCCATACAACATTTCAGTCATTGAAGTTTCTAAGGCGATTATCCCGCCTGGTCTCGATGGAGCCGGGAAGGCTCCTCCACCACAATCCAATGCTACTAGGCCGACTCCTCCATCTAATGCTACCAGCCCGGCACCAGCAAATGCCGCAAAACCACCTACTGGGTCTACAACTCCAACTTCGGGCAATGCTACTGCCCCATCTAGTGGCAATGCCACTACCCCATCGCCTAAGTCAGCACCGACACCTTCAGGATCTACGGCTGCACCCGCACCGAAAGAATCTGCAGATGCACCGGCCAATAATGATGCAAGCTCACCAACAGATTCTAAGGCAGCCCCACCAACTCAGGCAGCAAGCCCATCTTCTGACGAGGCGGCCCCACCTACCAGCAGAAACCAAACAAGCCCGACAGAAGCTCCATCTGGCAGTGCCACTGAGGCTCCAACAACAGCAGAAGGCCCGGCAGAGGCAAATGGCCCGGCAACTGGTGCTTCATCACCTGTGTCGACAGATGTATCTGACGCTCCAACGGCAGGCGGGCCCACTGCTGGTGTCCCTCCAAGTGCTGATTCAGATAAGACCTCAGCAGCTGGTACGGTTGCGGCCCGCTCCACCTTCGGGTTGGTAGCCATGGGGCTTGTGCTCATTGGTGCTTTGTAATATATTGATTGATAAATTGAATTGTATCTTCATAAATTCTTTATCCGAGTGATCTGACTACTGTTTCTAAAGGAAAGGTGTTTACTGGGAAACTTGTACAAGGAAAAGAAATGTAGAGAGATTTTTTGGTTGATGTAGTTTGTAGTGTGGAAATGTTACAACAAAAAAATTTATTCACTGATAAATTGTCATAAAGGAAATGAAAATGCATTATTCTAACAAATCAAATTTATAGTTTTCCGTTAGTACTGCATTAATAAATTAATTTAGTTTTGATCACCATGATATATGCATGGTTTAACAGCATTTACTTTAAAAAAAAAAAAAATCTTAACAAAAATCCTTCAAATATCACATTTCATTCTCACCCTTTAATCACACATTAATTACAATAATTTAAATAAATGGTTACTTGTTTTGGGCTTCTTATTAAATAAATAGAATATGATTTGACTTAACTAGGTTAAATCTACCGTATTTTACTTGAAAGAGAGGTCAGACTCAATGCTTTAAGCAATTGTAACAGCCATGAAAAAATGGCCGACCCACACCTCTATATACAAACCCCTAGTAGATCTATAGCGTAACCTTTCAGCCAAAGCCAAATAATATTTTGCAACGTTAGAAACGACAAGGTACTGAAATGTGGATTCAAATCTGCTGCGATTCCCAAAGAATCGCAGGACTGCGATTCTTACATCCACCCATTTATTTGCTTTAAGATTCGTGTAAAGAAAACAACTTCTTTTAAAATTTGTGCATTCCAACAAATGAATGGTGAGATCTGGAATCGCAGCAGATTTATTTTCCTGAAATGTTTGTCTGGACATGCAGCAGCATAAGCACCTTGATCAACGCACAATAGAAAAATTAAAGTAGATTACAAAAAAAGAATGTTTAATTCAAATGTTCCATATCATGCAAATCATAGAACTTGAACAGTCTCTGTTAATTTGTTTGCAGGAATTTCATTTATAGTTTGTATTATTGGTAGGGTAAAAGTAGTCTTTGTTAATTTCCTTCTTTTCTTTTTAGCTTGGTTACTTTCATATGCACTTTTTAAATATCTGTTGCAAGTTTTATGCTAGAGTACTTTTTGCATGGTTTGTACAATGTAAGATATAAATCTCCAGGTGGATCCATTAATAAGTTTCCGAACAAACATACCCGTTATCACCTTTGACCCATAATTTCATAACCTCATACACACTCCTCTTCATGTATAAAAGCCACCACCAACCCAAAAGCACTGAAGAAACAAATCATAAACAAAGAAAGAAATCATGAAGGAAACAAAAAAGAGAGACATTCTTTCCACTAGTGAGGAGCTCAGCAACGGATCCTCGAGGGGGTACTATCGAGATCAAGGCCGGGTCCCGTTCCAGTGGGAGTCAGAACCCGGTAAGCCCAAGAGCCCTGATAATGTTGAGTGGGTCCCACCACCAAGCCCCTCCCCTGCCATGCAAAGCGCCCAGCTGACTCGTGAACAGAAGAAACAAAAGATAAGAGAGGAGCTCCGTTTGAGTAGACATAGGTCGGGTTCACCTCTCATGCCAGTAGAGGGTTGTTTTCTAACCGGTAAGGATGATCTTACCGCACGGTTAAGAGATGGGACTTGGTGCCTTTTTCAGATCTGATTGAGGATGTATTTATAGGACTGGTACCAATAAAAATTTCAAGAGTTACAGAAGGGTTGTAAAGATTGGGTACATTAATTTGGATCATTATGTACTATTATGTTCACATAAAGCATAAATCTGTATAATAATGTACTAAATTAATTCTTAAAACTTTTTGTTATTGCTTGATCATTTGTATATTCTCCTTAGATTCATATGTACTATTGTGTTAATACAAAAAGAACAACTAAATATACTTGTAAAGAGAAGAAAAAAGTTAAAGAGATCATAGATTGCCTGATCAATGCATAGTACATGTACACTTATCTGAGAACAAAGTACACAATCACTTAATTAAGTGCCCCACCAAATGAATGTTGATAAATTAATGCACTAATATTCAAAAATCATAAGAAGACCTATTTCTCCAGGAATAGCTACTCCAATTAGATGAAGCAAAGATAAGTCCAGTAGGAGAAGCTATCTCTGAAAAAAAGCTAAAGAGGTAGTTGGTAGTTCCTCTTGCCAGAGAAATTCAGAGTAAATGAAATTAACAAGAGCTGAAATTGTGAACGGGCCCTGCCAAAAAAAAAAGATAAAAATATCAAAAGAAAGAAAATAGAGATTTCAGTTCACTTCACTCAACAAAATATTTGATAGAATAAACAAAAAATTTTGCTAATAATAGAAAGAAAAAGAAGTACAAATTAGTAGGTTAGACAGATTTATAAATACCATTTTTTATAGCTAACTTGTAATGTTGGGACTTACTCTATGTGCCAGTATGAATAATAGGAACATACCAGAAATGAACAGCCTCATTTAATGACAAAAAAACCTCTTTACCTGTATTGACAGTCAGCAACAGTCAATCCAAAGACAATGTTAGTTGTGGCATCAGGACCAGGTCCTACCACTTGTTATATTAACAAGAAAAAACAATGATGAAACCTTAACTCTAAGCCTTATCAACCTTTGCACTGGGTAAATGGAGAATAAACAATAACAACAAAATACAAACATAACCATACCTTCTCATCGGTTGACCTCACTTGGTAATGGACGGTTAAATCCACCCCGTCGGTTCATGTACTGCCTAGGCTGGCGCTTGGTCACAGTGCGAACTCCGCTGATGTCAGCATCTGGTACATGCTTCCCTTTTGTCGAGTCAAACCCTATAGGTATTCCCATCATCTTCATCATCTCCATTTCCTCTGCAGTCATGCCATCCATTTCATCTCCAGTTCGCCCCGCCTGACATTTCAGAAAGGTCAGTTGCTTAGAATTTTAGGATATTCAAAGGATATATGAAAGTGATGCATAGTAATTGGGATGGTATTAGTAAGGGAAATAAATCTGCTGTGATTCTTTTCAAATCCATCCCTTTATTTTTTGGAATGCACAAATCTCAAAACAGATGAAGGGGAAGATTTAGAATAACAGGGTTCTGTGATTCTCAAAGAATCACAGCAGATTTACATCCATTAGTAAGATTTAATTACTATTGAGTGCTTCTATAGTTAGAATACAACCACTCCATTCAAGAAAAACAGCTAACTTGGGGGTACCAGTATGTAGCAATCAGTGAGGTCCAAAAAAATTTCCATCTTGTTTGGGTTAGGTTTTCTTGTATATTACATTGTGGTTTTGGTAGAATTTGGACTTAAAAACATATATTTCCGCCCATTTTTCATCCCATTCCATACTGCCATACTGGTACAAACAATGTATAACTGCCAGGCCACAGAACTGGTACAAACAATCGTATAACTGCCAAGCCGTGGAACTGGTACAAGATGCTCAATACTAGTACAATCAAGACGAAGAGTTTGTTCAATGATTAATAAACCTGGATCACAGTAAAGACAAAAATATATATGCCTTATCCCCAATTAGCAGTCAATATTTAATTTATGCTAATAGAAACCAATTTTCCAATAAAAAATACACCTAAGTTCCCTAAAATACTAAATATGATTAATAAATATGCAACCTGATTCCAATTTTTTCTCTTCTGGGAAAAAAGATTAGTTCAGATCTTGGTTGAATTTCTAAAGAATAAGATCAACACTGATTCTGAAATGTCAGTTAACTTGCAGAAGAATTGTGTATTCAACCTTATTTCCACAATTAGAATTACCTGGCCTTTTTCCAAAATTTAAATTAGTTCCCACGAAATCAGTGAGGCTAGCATGTTTCCCATTAGGTTAATCAGATTCAGTTCAATTCAGTCTGATATTCAAAAGAAAATAAGCTTATTCTCAATTGAGGAACGCCAGTGAACTTGGCAAAGAATTTCTCCCGTCAACCAAATAAGAATTGTCTATTGTACCTTATCCCTCGCATTTGGATCCCTTAGTCAGACTTATTCCGGCATTTCTGGAATTTAGGATTATTCCAATCCTACTAAGTCCGATTATTAACTATCTTCCTTAATTCCTTAACAATTACTACCTACATAACTATCCACTATACAATTGAACAATTATATTGTGTCAGATAAAAGTCAAAAAAAATCCAAACCTCTGAGGCCTTATTATCTCCTCCTTCACTGGCTGAAGGCGCTGCATCACCACTGGTTTTCTTCTTCTTTTCATGGTCGATGCTCTCCTCCCGCCGGCTCCTCTTGTTCCGGTCCCTGTCCCAGTCCCTCTCTTGTGACCTCGACGCAGACCTCTTCCTCTCCCTCTCCTTCTCCTTCTCCCTCTCCCTTTCTTTATCTCTTTCTCTATCCCTGTCCCTGTCCCTGTCCCTGTCCCTACCCCTATCCTTGTCTCTGTCCCTCTCTCTGTCTCGGTCTCGGTTTCGGTCTCGGTCAAGATCTCGGTTTCTATCTCGGTCGCGCTCGCGGTGGCGGTCAGGAGTAGAGGAGCGGCGCCGGTCTCGGTCTAAGTCTCGTTCTTTATCACGGTTTCGATCACGGTCACGGTCACGGTCACGGTCATCTCGGTCTCGGTCGCGTCGTCTACTGGACATGGTTTCTCCTACTTGAACTGAGCTAGGCGAAGAGAGAACAAAGAAGAGTTCAGAGTAGGGTTTAGCACAAACTTAGCCAATTTTTTTGCCCTTGGAATTACTTGCGTGACCCTGAAAAACATTAAAATATCGTGAAAGCAGAGTTCAAGTATCCGGCGGTGACAAATGACGGGTAAATATTTTAACAGATCTATTTAACTTCTTGCAGCGCATAAACAATATGCAGCGCTGTTTTGATTCTATAGGCTGTGCGCTGCATAAAGTTAAAACTGCTCTGTAAATATTTGTAACCTTGCATTAACTCAAAAAAGAATCTTTTAAGTTTATGCATCTAGACCGTCCGATCCGTTTTAAGATCACGGTTTAGATCCGCACTAATATTAAATAGACCCTGCATTATAAGCGGGGAACGGATTGCTCTGTTTAAAATCATACGGAGCATAGATGCTCTTTGAGTTAATGCAGACAATGCGGGGTTCGGATCCCCTAAAGTAACCTAATCTTTGGGTTTTGGATCGAGACTGTCTGATTCAAATTCGTCTTCGAGATCGTCTCGGAATTCAAATTCGTCGCTCGAGATTGTCCGAAATTCAAATTCGTCGTGGGAATGTGTGCGCTCACTTCGAACATAGATTTTCACGGATTCGAATCGGACGCTCGGTCCAAATTCCATAGATTGAGTTACTTCACTGGATCCGAATTTGACGATGCGGACTAATTGGCCAATTCATTGCTCAGCCGAATTTTCTCTTCATAACATATAAAAAAATTAAACACAGATCTGTATGGGCCAATTCATAAATTTTCCCAGCGGTTTCTCCCTGGCCCAGCCTGCTGGGAAAATCAGTGGTTTATATAATTTACCAGACTGGTCCAGTGGGAAACAGCTGGAAAAATCCACGGCAAAAGTAAATACCTTGGAAGTTTCTTGTATATTTTGATCAGCTCCTTAGCTTGATTTGTTTGCTAGATATTAACTGTTAAATTGAGCTTAATGTATAGAATAATTCATTAGATGTGAATTGTTATTAGTTACTTTTTTTAAATATTGGTACACATAATATTGTTCTAAATTCTCCCAGAAAAAAAATACAAAATTCCCCTCTGGTCCGAGTCATATAAAGTAAGGTAACTCAAATTTTGAGTTTGAATCCGACAATCCGATCAGTTTTGACCAAGGTTCTAAATAACAATTATCGCGTCGGAAATTCTAAAATAGCTGATAGCACTATAGTTTTTAAGGTCCGAAAAAACTATAGTTACTAGCTAATTGGAATCCTGATTTTGACACATATTAATATGATCCCGTGAATTTTCAAAATCCGAATTAATCCAAATTATGATGGGACGAGTAAACTCTAACTCAAAATATTAATTACTTTAGCAAATCCGGATCCCAAAGTAGGATCTGGATCGAGGAAATTTTATAGCAAAGGAGAAGATGAGTACGCATGATGCATTGGATTCCATTTGTTCACCATGAAATTTGCAAACAAACAAAAAAGAAAGATAAAAGATTTGGAAAGCGAACATGCCCAAAAAGTAACCCTAGGCCCAGTGGCCGACTATCAAGTTGTTGGCTATATGCAATTAATTCCTAATAGAAATCATTGATCTAATATCAAGATACCCAAATCACAAACAAATCATTGAGAGAAATCATTGCATACATCCTTCACAAATTTATAAATTTTCATTTGAAAAGTTGAATCAAACGTGCCAAATCTGTCAATTTAAAAAGGCTCAAAACCATTGAACCAGAAAATAGAATGGCACATGAGTTCTTCATGATCTAATATTAATATACATCAGATCAGAGAATATATTAC